>MJUU01040634.1:43985-55769 GCA_002080025.1 Modiolus philippinarum
AAGTACAGGGTGGGATAATTGATTGCTTTTTGTTGTTGGTAGAATCAGCATTCCTGATAATGACGTACGCACAGAAAATCATACCACTTTCTACATGTATGTATTGACAAGCTGATATTGGATTTGCTAGCACACCTAGACTTAAAAAAATACATACCGTATGCAATTTTAATGCCTAAATATGAGCTTGATTACACAGAATACTTACAGTCAATTTAATTAAACATTATAGTGACATGAAGTCTGCTTTTGTTTTACCTTGGTTTGCAGCTTTCGGTAGTAGTGGTTGGCTGTAAAGAATATAATGTCAATACACGTTTCTGTTTGTTCTGTTTCCAATATAAAACAAAATTGACAAAGATTTGAAACTACATTCACAAACTTTTATTGACATTTAACAAAAAGATAATGTGACATACAAGTTTGCTTCATTAAATTTTAAATATCTACTTAATATTTGTACTCCTACGTAGCCCATGTGCAGTAAATCATTCAAATCAACCATTTGTCTCAACGGCAACTCTAATTGAATCCAAACACTCACTTGTTTTGGCGTGTTCTTAACTTTTTTTAGTATTTTTTATTAAATAAGTTTTAAAAGATTTACATGTGTTTTTTTTTCATTTTTCTCTTGTGGTTCTCTTATGGATATCGAACCTTTTTTTTTCAATACAGTAAAACCTGGTCTACCGGTCACCTTTGTATAGCGTTAACCTTTTCATAACGGTCACGTTTTTTGCTTCCCTACAGATTTACTATAGAAATGTAGTATTTATAGCGGTCAATTCCTCAACGGGGTCAGCGGTCAGTAAAATCGAGTCTGTCTAGTCAAACTGCCTTCTTATAACGGTCATCTCTCGTATATTATTTACACCGGAAGTATAAGTAATCATTTGGAAACCAGTAACGGTACAAACAAATGTATTCTGAATGTGAAATTTTATTGATTTTGTGGTAATCAGCTGTTCGATGTGTAAACAATGTAATCAGGTAAATAAAAACATTTCTATTGATCTTGATTAATTTAATCAACAAAACCCCAAAATCGAATCGGTCTGCGAGATCGTGTAAAAGTTATTAATCTTCTGGACAGTGGGGAATTTTCCAGGAATGTTTCTGAAGAAATTGGAGTTGGAATAAACACAGATTCTAATCATTTAGCCCCCAAGGGAACCCCGGGGTATAGGACCTAGTATCTCCGGCTTGCGGGGTATGACCCTTCTAAACGGGGCTGACCCCGAGGGAACCCCGGGATATCGAAAAAGGACCCATTCCGTGGTTGTGCGGGATTAATAAATACACAAGCCATCTTTCGGATGGGATGTAAACTCGGGTCCACGTGGTTGAAGAAATGCCACGCTTCCTGCACGTAAAAGAACCCTTATAGCAAGCTCTTTTTTGAGTGGTCCGTAGGTGATCGGCTACAAGGCTAAATTCCCCGCCCCTTTCGATTTCACCCTACTTTTCCCGTGGCAGTCAGAATTTCCCGTCCCATGACCCTTTCCATACCAGAAAAGTGATTATTTATTAACAAACTTGTTCTCTTCTTTATATAGGTGATGAAATATTGCTCAGTAGACGTTTAACAATATTCAGTCAATCTAATCATTTTGAAGCGAAAACGTGAAAGTTTGGAAAACTATGAAAATAGTGCTGCTGCATGTGATAGAAAGGTTTCTTTTGGACGTGTAAATTTTGTATACAGGTAAAGCGGACAAAACAAAAATTTGGAAAACTGGCTCCTTTATAAAAAGGTCACCTATAAAACTTAGTTAAAGATGCGGCTTTGTCTTGAATTTAAAGCCTTATTTTCTAGTCAATATTTTGAAAAGTTATAATATAATATTAAAAAAGAAAGGTACTAGATCCGGTTGTCTGGAGTTCCTATCGTTGTTTATGTTTGTCTTTTGTTTTCTATATGTATTTTTTTTCTTGTGCAGTTCCTTTGTCAATTGTGACATGCGACTGTATTTTTCGGCCATTGTAGGTGTAACCTGTTACCTTTTTATTCTATTTTTATCTTGAATGTTCAAATATTTTAACCTTTGTTATTTGAGGTTGATTTTAAGCTCTGTCTTTGGATTATTTGTTCTACCAACTCTTATTTGAAAACAGTTTTGTTATGTTTTTGAAAGATCATCCGGAAAATTTAAGGGAGAATTCATGTTAACACGGTTTACATTTGACTGTTTTTGCGAGAGAGTAAACTTGTTCTTCAGTAACCGTGGTTTCTTAATTTCACAACTAACTCATTATAACATCGTTGGGGGAGGGAGGGCATATTTATTTTTCTGATGTCATCTCAAGTTAAAGAGGGGGAATAATTAATAAATCTGCCAAGATTTTAAAAATCATATTGTCTTCAACGACATATAAGTTTTTTTTATATACAAACCTTTCTCCAATTTAAGGTAGATCGGTAGTCTTCCGCCATTTTGAATTTGTTAGTATTGTCGGCTTTTTGAATATGCACATATTTTTATTTCAATATCATATCCATTATAAAAAATGCAAAGGATCTACATGGTCTTAATTTTACATGTCTTTATCTAATTAGACGATGTATGGTAACTTTATAATTAAATAAACTGGAAGAGGATTTTTGAAAAAGGGAGATAATCTGATAAAAATATTTTACATAGCTATCACTATGAAAATTTGAATTTTACAAATTATATGGAAAACAAAGTCGGTGACCCCCATTTTTCTTTATATTTTTTTAATGTATGTTAAAAGCTCTAACACATGAGTAAAGTAGAAAGAAATCTATGGAAGAGTTTTAAAGAAATCAACAATATACCTGTTTTTCCCTATATATTCATTAGAAATATTTGATTATTTTGATATCAGTTATTTTAAAAACAAGCACGGTGACCCCCCTTTTTTATTTTTTTTATTTCAATGCTTATATAATAAGGAAACTTGCCTGTTAAAATAAAAAAAATCTATGGAAAAAAATTTTGAGTACCCATCTACCTTAAGAAGAAAAGGCACATTGCAAAGTTCTTTTATTTCGCCTTTCGAGATATTGAAAATGTTTTTTTAAATCGATAATAGATATTTTAAAGAGTATTTTAATAATTATACAAGTGTTATTTTAAAGTAAGTATGGACATACTAAACAGCTTGACACAATAATTAGATGGACACAATAAGGAGATTGACCCAGTAATTAGCTGGACACAAACTACGGAATATATAATATTAGCCCTTATGACTCCTTATGATTCCTCTTTGACTCCTTATAGCTGGGAAACAGTAAGAGCTACGCCAAATCCATTGACATACTGCTGAAAGCTTAAATCAAGAGGAATCCATAGGAAAAAAATCTGTCGAAATCCGATGAAAAATAAAAATTTTCGGTAATCTGCAAATTTGCAGTTTTGGCTCCTTTGACCCCTTATAGCTCGGAAACGGTAAGAGCCTTCGCTAAATCCATTGACATACTACTGAAAGCTTATATCAAGAGGAATCAAAAAAAAAAATTCCATCAAAATCCGATGAAAAATAAAAATTTAGGTAATCTGCAAATTTGCAGTTTTGGCCCCTTTGAACCCTTATAGCTCGGAAACGGTAAGAGCTACACTAAATACGTTGACATACTACTGAAAGCTTATATCAAGAGGAATCCAAAGAAAAAAATCCCATCGAAATGCGATGAAAAATAAAATTTTAGGTAATCTGCAAATTTGCAATTTTGGCCCCGTTCGGCCCTTTATAGCTCGGAAACGGTAAGAGCTACACTTAATCCGGTCGCATACTACTGAAAGCTTATATTAAGAGGAATCCAAAGAAAAAAATCCCATCGAAATCCGATGAAAAATAAAAATTTTAGGTAATCTGCAAATTTGCAATTTTGGCCCCGATCGGCCCTCATAGCTCGGAAAGGAAACAAGTTAACAAAAATCTAATAATTGAGCACTACATTAATTTTTCATAAGGAATCCATTGAAAAAAACTGCATCGAAATCGGACTTAAAATTAAAAAAAAATTTTTTTGGATTCCCCCTGTTAGGGCCCCATTTATCTCATGAACGGTACGTGCGATGTGAAATCTGTTTACATATTACTGATTGGAAATTTAATAAGGAGCACACTGAAAGAAACCCCATAAAAATCTGATAAATAATAAATATTCTACAACCATATATATGAGAACACCCAATTTGGCCCTTTTTTCAGAAACGGGAGGGGCTACAATACCCAAAAACAGGAGCATTTTTTTTTCATATTTTTGTCTACAATGGGTACATTTGAACTTTTCCACTGATGGGGTCTATAAAATACAGTGTCTAGGGCCATAATGAAATACTAGTAATTCCTAGATTCTTATCCACTAAAAATTTGAAGCGTCCCGGCGGGCAAATTGTACTTTATATTTTCTTTTGTGTGAAATGCTGTCATATTAAAAGAAATATACCCAAATTGACCAAAACTGAGAACAAATTTTAGTCAGGCGGGTGAAAAAAATTGGAGCATCGTGACGAGAATTTAGGATATTTCAATTTTGGCCTAATGGACCTGCTGTTGGGTGTGGGGATTCCTCACTGTTCACTGAAGATCTTATAGTGGCTTTGATCTGTTATTACTCCCCTTTGGCATGTTTGGGTCGTTGTCTCTTTGACACATTCCTTGTTTCCCCTCTTTTTTCTATTATATGAACAATGAAACTACTGAAGAGGTATATACCGAAATAAGTCTTGATTAAATTAATTTTGTTTTGTTTTGTCTCCTTATCTGAAAAATATTATCAATGTATTTGCAGAGAGAGATGAAAAAATTTGTGTCTTCATTATTCTTTTTCCAAATAAATAAATTTAGCTGGTTAAAGTCCTAAAAAAATATCAGACAGGTTTGTTTTTTTTTATTTTAAGATATTTTGTAGGTATTAGTCCATTTGTCCCAAAAATAAAATAAAAATGATATGTCACCGATCATGTTTTCATGTTATCAGACTTTGAAAATCAGGTCAAACTGAGTATTCTTCAACAATATTTACAAAGAATATATAGGGAACTGTGAGAACATGCTTTTTATTTAGCTTTCATATGAAAACTATCGGACAGATTTTTTCAATTTTTTAAATTTCAGAGATTGTATACTTAATCTTTATGTTGAGTTGAAAAAAATCTATGTGTCACCGTTTGATCAAGAGAGATATTTTAAAAAGTTTACAAAACAGACAATATTTATGGGAAAGGGGAGCTAATTCCCAGGAAAGGGTACTTCAATCTATAATAACATCACAACGAAAAGGCCAATAGAGGAATATTCCAGCTTGAAAATCAAGGCAATGCCAAATCCAATTCGTGTTTCGCAAATGCGCCAATTGAATGTGCCGTGTATCAGTGTCGATCAACCTAATACGTGTATTTAAACTTGGATATTTAATAATTAAATCTTGTAAAAAACACATGTGATATAGAGGGCATTCTAAAGTAAAATGCACCTCATCTTCAGTATTGTCAATAGTGCTAAGATGCTAAGGACTTAAATGCAAAATTTAACAAAAGTTACTCAAGCATAAAATAAAGGTCAAAGCAATCTAATTATCAATGATTTGGGTAGTTCTCATCAAGGCCATCAATTTAATGAAACATCATTCTGGTATAATGTGTAGTTGTTGAGAAATGGACTTTAACACAAAATTTAACCAAAGTCACTCAAGCGTAAAATATAGGTCAAAGCCACCTTACTGTCAATGATTTGGGTAGTACTCATCAAGGCAATTAATTTGATGAAACATCATATTTTTATAATGCGTAGTTGTTGAGAAATGGACTTTGACGCAAAATTTAACCAAAGTCACTCAAGCGTTAAATATAGGTCAAAGCCACCTAACTGTCGATGTTTTGGGTAGTACTCATCATGGCAATTAATTTGATAAAACATCATATTGTTATAACGTGTAGTTGTTGGGAATGGACTTTAACGCAAAATTTAACCAAAGTCACTCAAGCGTAAAATATAGGTCAAAGCCGCGTAACTGTCAATGTTTTGGGTAGAACTCATCAAGGCAATTATTTGATGAAACATCATAATGTTATAATGTGTAGTTATTGAGAAATGGACTTTAACGCAAAATTTAAACAAAGTCATTCAAGCGTAAAATATAGGTCAAAGCCACCTAACTGTCAATGTTTTGGGTAGTACTCATCAAGGCAATTAATTTGATGAAACATCATATTGTTATAATGCGTAGTTGTTGAGAAATGGACTTTAACGCAAAATTTAACGAAAGTCATTCAAACATAAAATATAGGTCAAAGCCACCTAACTGTCAATGTTTTGGGTAGTACTCATCAAGGCAAACAATTTGATGAAACATCATATTGTTATAATGCGTAGTTGTTGAGAAATGGACTTTAACGCAAAATTAAACCAAAGTCACTCAAGCGTAAAATGTAGGTCATGGATCCCTAATTGTTGGTGAATCTGTTAGTATTAATCAAGGTGAATGTACTGATGTAATATTATCAAAATACCACAAGAAGTTGCCAATATATGGACCTAAACGCAAAACTTAACATCGGGACGTACGGACGTACGGACAAGGGTAAATCTATATGCCCCTTCCACTTCGTGGCGGGGCATAAAAAAATCTGTGTGATATTTTTATTACGCTCAAACTACCTTAATTATTGGTCCTACAGTCTCTGTATGTAAAGTACATATATGGCATGCATACTGGACTAACATTACATTGGAATAAATGTATTTCTCATTAACTTTTCATGGATTTTTTTCTTTTTTTGTTCATAAAACTCATGAAAGAGTGCATTCTTTAGGCATGTTAATTGATCTACATTAATTGGGATTTCAAAGTTTCATTAAAAGTATGCAATAGAATTGAAAGTTTAGTCTATGATGGTATCGGGGTTAAGGATTTGGACCTGTATCTAATCCCCCCCCCAAAGTTTTCAACTACCTCCTTCATTGACGGATCCAGGGGAGGGGGGTCCAGTGGTTGGAAACACCTCTTTTTTGGACAATCATGTATTTTTTAAAGAATATCCTGATGTTTTACTAAGAAATACTCCCAAAATATTTTCACTCCTCCCTCTGCAATGGCGATTCAGAACTTAGAGCTGTTAATTTAACAGAGTTTTTATTCAGTACACACAGAGTGTTTCAGTTAATTACAAAACACCTGTGGGTCTGACATGAGTGAAAATACTGATAGTAATTAATAATTAATAAATGATAATAATTAATCTAAACAATAGCTAAACAATTGTCCAAAATCAGGGGGGATTCCAGAATATTTATACACAATGTAGCATTTTTAATGGGAAAACTATCAAATAAACAGCTGCGCCAAGAGCGCATGACATGAACGTCCCCACTTTAGAGCAAACTGATTCTTGGCACTAAAAACTCAATCTGATTTAACTTGATTAAAGAGGCAATAAGGGAATGGTGGTATGTGAAAATCAATTCATCTTGTCATGTGTAATTAAAATATATCTGGTTTAGGGGCGGGGATCTCAACCATTTTCAAGATAGTATATCATTCTTAATCGGTGAAGACAGGGCAGGACAGGGCACCACCCCAGAGGACTTCTCATATGTATCGATCAATTCATCTTATCACGGGTAATAAAAATATTTATGCTTTAGGGAAGTGATCCCATAAAATAAAGTATTATTTAATATTTTCATTATAAAGACTTACTTACTTAATTTCGGAAAATTCCAAGTTCCGTAACTTAGGACATAGAACGGAAAACAATAAAATAGATAACTTCGTGATGATGTCACAGTTTCATTTTAACCAATCACAGAGCAATTAAAATGAAAACAAATAGAACCGGAAGTCATCAGGACAGTTTAAGATTTCAGGATTTTTCGTCTAGTATATGGGAAATCCACCAACTTTGGATGTTATTATTTAATTCATTTTCAATCTAAAAATTTAAATGACGGATGTTATGTGCTTAAAATCTTGTGATGAATTCATCATATTAATTTCAAATATGTGCATTGAGAGAATTAGATTTTGTACTCGGACCTTATCCATACAATCACAACTGATTCCACAATGTTTCACCTCCGAGAATAAACAGCTGCGCCAAGAGCACATGATACACCCATCCACTGTCAACTCCAACTTTATGGCATTATTGGACCACACCAAAAAATTTTATTGGGAAAAAAAATCAAACAGAATATGTGCCTTACCAAGATGTAACCATTTAATAAATATCAAATTAATATGTACAATTAATGCATTGAAAGGTGGAAAAAAAATGAATTTCCAAAAAAAAAAAAAAAAATAAGTCCAAGGGCCATAACTGTCCACAAAAATCTTTCAACAGGAACCAAATTTTAACTTGATCAGTAATTTATAAACATATAATCATATACTACATTGTACTATGTATCAAATAAACATATTCATGCATTGTAAAGAACAGGTGGAGAAACTTAAGTTTTTCAGAAATTCATTAAGGCCTAAAAAAATACCTGTGTTTTGGTAACATACTCTCCAAAATTAGGGTCGGTAGGTAGGCATTTTTTAAAATTTTTTCTAAAACTTTTTCCATAGACATATAGAGAGTAACTTCTGGACTTTAACAGTGCTTCTTTAAAAATTGTCAAAAAAACTTAAGGGTAGGCATTTTTAGCCCCAAAAATCTAGGGTCGGTAGGGTTACCGGAAACACAGATTTTTTTTTAATCTGCCGAAGTCCAAGGGCCATAACTTCATACACAATCAACCAATCAGGACTAAAATAAATCTTGATCTGTATCTCAACTATATACACTCATATACCAAATATCAAATCAATATGTCAAGTGTTTACAGAAAAACCTTCGGAGACCTATATTATTCAAAATTTCACTAAGTCCAAGGGCCATAACTCTGTACAAAATCAACTGACCAGAACCAAATTCAAACTTGATCTGTATATTCATATACCAAATATGAAATCAATATGTCGAGAGGTTACAAAAAAATCTCCGGAGACCTATATTTTTCAAAATTTCACTAAGTCAAAGGGCCATAACTCTGTACAAAATCAACCGACCAGAACCAAATTCTAACTTGATCTGTATCTCTCATAGATATACTAATATACCAAATATGAAATCAGTATGTCAAGCGGTTCTAGAAAAAATCTCCGGAAACCAAACAGTTAACGGACAGACAGACGGACGGTATACCTTAATACGTCGGTCTTTCGACGGGTGTATGAAAATCGATATCCTTTATGTCCGGAAGTAAATATTAAAGAAAATAAAAATTATAGACAATTCCAACCTTTTCCATGGCCCTTCAACCATAGTGAACATAAAATACCATCAACTTTTATTGATAAATATGGTGGACGAACAGACGCTGAGCGAACTGGTAGATTGCTATGTATTCAGTAAAGTGCCACCAAATGTGGGACATTTCAAGTAAAAAAAAAATCAATTTTAGTCATTCTGAAATGTTTATTCTGATAGGCAAGATATTCTTGTTTTTGGATCTCTAAATGAAAAGATAATGAAAAAGAAGGAAATATGTTTTTTTTTTACAAAAGAAGAGAGATAGTCATCACATATGTTGGACGTAACAGGACATCTTTATTTGCATTTTTTTACTGTATATTTAACTTTCATGACTTTCACTTTACAAATCAATGCTATTTCTTTAAAAAAACTTATAGATCTCCTAAATAAACTTTTTATTAAGTGAATTTTATCATTATTTAAGTTAAATTTTGAAAAAAAACTTAAATTATGTCGACTTTTATCGATAAATGGACGTGTGCGAATGGACATGATGGACCCTGGACAACTTGGAAAGTGGGGGAACAGACTCAGATTCATTTTCACCCAAGACGGGAAATTTTATTGGCCTGCTTTAAGAACCAATTTTCTTTTTTCCCGAAATATACTATGCTAGGAAAATTTGTTGAGCACCATTTCCTATTGAACAGAGTGAGGGCTAGACTACTTTTTTCAACCAAGGTGCTAAAGTGGTCAGGCCCTTTGAAAATCAAATGGTTCGTAAATCATGTGCAACACTTGCAATTGAGAGTATTGAATCAAATGGTATAATTGTGCAACACTGTCGTCACTGGAGAGTATTTGAATCCAATGGTATAATTGTTATGCTGGAAATAATCACCAGAAAATTATAAGAATAATACAAACAAAAATATATTTAGACAATTGACAAATCAGGCAAATAGGGAATAGACTTGAATCAGGCTTTTGAATTATTGAAGCCACAGGGGCTGGTAACAACTACAATATTGATATATATATATACTGGGTTCCATATGAGAAGGAGAAGCTTAAGGGGAACAACAGAAGTCCAAAATACATATTTTCTTTATATGTATACGTATATATGGGACTCGGTCTACATAAATGGTGGCAAGACCATTTTAGTGACACTGGGTTAGGCCATTTTTAACTTCGGGAAATCGAGATGGCCCCTTTATAAGACCGGGAATTAGGGATACAAATAACATTGGGACACAGGAGGGGTGTTTTTAGAAACGAGAAATTAGGATTTGATGGTGAAATTTAAAGGGATGAGCAAAAATTGGTTTCTTAAATACAATCTTTCGAGATCGGGACTTTTTCGCATAAAAAAGTCTGAATACAGGGTGGCGAGACCATTTTAGTGATGCCGGGTTAGGCCATTTTTAACTTCCGGAAATTGAGATGGCCCCTTTATAACACGGGGAATTAGGGATACAAATGACATCGGGACACAGGAGGGGCGTTCCCTATATACTGGGTCCCATATCAGAAGGAGGAGAACAACGAAAGTCAAAAATACATGTTTTCCTTATTCATATATATGGGACTCGGTCTATCAGATTCGTATGTTTTAATTTAATACCGGCCCCTGAGATTGAAGCTACTTGGAACTCCGAGACTTGGAATTACGAATCCGTTTCCTCAGTTCTCGGAACCGTTCAAGCGCAGGGGCGGTAAGTGCCACAGCCAGTTCGTATTATTTGTGTAAGCATGCACTCACATGCACTATGCATTCTATACCTGATTTATAATCCTTATTTTCTAACTTACATTTTCTTTACACGCCTTGGGATGTAGGCCAAGCAGAGATGTTATGAAATGCTGACCACGTGACATAAAGGGTGGAATTGGACAAAATGGAAATCATGTTTGTCGACATTTTCTTTAAATATAAATTGTACTAATTGATAAAAATGCTAAATGGAAGCACGATAATTTGAAGAAAACTGCACATTAATTAAGAAAAATATTTTTTCCAGGAACACATGTCGATCTTTATGAACGACGAAATATGTACATAGGGTCTCTGTGTTAAATTTTGAGGTCCACGACGGGGATATTTTGCAACGCTAACAAAGAAAATTATTATATAAGAGATAAACTTCGGGAAATCGAGATGGCCCCTTTATAAGACCGGGAATTAGGGATACAAATAACATCTGGACACAGGAGGGAAGTTTTTAGACACGGGAAATGGACCGATTCAGAAATGAAACGGCATTATGGGATTGTCATTGTTCTGAACGTTCTTGATCGGTGAAAACGTATTTTACGATTACGCTGAGCTTGCGCAACACCATTTACGAGGACGGAAGTTGAATTTCTGAATCAGTCCATTGGGATTTGATGGTGAAATTGAAAGGGATTAGCAAAAGATGGTTTCTTAAATACAATCTTTCGAGATCGGGACTTTTTCGCATAAAATGTCTGAATACAGGGTGGCGAGACCATTTTAGTGATGCCGGGTTAGGCCATTTTTAACTTCGGGAAATTGAGATGGCCCCTTTATAACACCGGGAAT
>MJUU01040634.1:60074-88753 GCA_002080025.1 Modiolus philippinarum
GGGATACAAATGACATCGGGACACAGGAGGGGTGTTCCCTATATACTGGGTCCCATATCAGAAGGAGGAGAACAACGAAAGTCAAAAATACATGTTTTCCTTATTCATATATATGGGACTCGGTCTATCAAGTCAAAATACATGTTTTCCTTATTCATATATATGGGACTCGGTCTATCAGATTCGTATGTTTCAATTTAATACCGATACCTGAGATTGAAGCTACTTTGGAACTCCGAGACTTGGAATTACGAATCCATTTCCTCAGTTCTCGGAACCGTTCAAGCGCAGGGGCGGTAAGTGCCACAGCCAGTTCGTATTATTTGTGTAAGCATGCACTCACATGCACTATGCAAACTATACCTGATTTATAATCCTTATTTTCTAACGTACATTTTCTTTACACGCCTTGGGATGTAGGTCAAGCAGAGATGTTATGAAATGCTGACCACGTGACATAAAGGGTGGAATTGGACAAAATGGAAATGATGTTTGTCGACATTTTCTTTAAATATAAATTGTACTAATCGATAAAAATGCTAAATGGAAGCACGATAATTAAAAAAAAAAGTGAATTGGGGATACAAATGACATCGGGACACAGGAGGGATGTTCCCTATATACTGGGTCCCATATCAGAAGGAGGAGAACAACGAAAGTCAAAAATACATGTTTTCCTTATTCATATATATGGGACTCGGTCTATCAAGTCAAAAATACATGTTTTCCTTATTCACATATATGGGACTCGGTCTATCAGATTCGTATGTTTTAATTTAATACCGGCCCCTGAGATTGAAGCTACTTGGAACTCCGAGACTTGGAATTACGAATCCATTTCCTCAGTTCTCGGAACCGTTCAAGCGCAGGGGCGGTAAGTGCCACAGCCAGTTCGTATTATTTGTGAAAGCATGCACTCACATGCACTATGCAAACTATACCTGATTTATAATCCTTATTTTCTAACGTACATTTTCTTTACACGCCTTGGGATGTAGGTCAAGCAGAGATGTTATGAAATGCTGACCACGTGACATAAAGGGTGGAATTGGAAAAATGGAAATGATGTTTGTCGACATTTTCTTTAAATATAAATTGTACTAATCGATAAAAATGCTAAATGGAAGCACGATAATTTGAAGAAAACTGCACATTAATTAAGAAAAATATTTTTTCCTGGAACACATGTCGATCTCTATGAACGACGAAATATGTACATAGGGTCTCTGTGTTAAATTTTGAGGTCCACGACGGGGATATTTTGCAACGCCAACAAAGAAAATTATTATATAAGAGATAAAAAACAGTATAACAGTAAACACCTACAATACCCGAAAACTACAATCACATACCTCAATAAAGAAGATTAACAATAATGAAGACAAGAGACAGACATGAACAACGATAGGAATTTGGGAATAGCCGGACTTGGTACCAGCACTAGCAAAAGCCAGTGGTAGGGTTAAAACCGTTAATGGGTACCCAAACCACCTTATCTCTATCCCGTTTCTGTATAGTATAATAAACATACGAATAAAGCCCAAAACAGGTAGACTACGATTGACCTTATTGGTATTGCAGGTATTTTGCGAAACCCGAATATCTAAAAAAAACTTGTACCCGTCTATTCTGACAACCAGGACAAGCGTTTCATTTCCTTTTGTTAGAAAAAAGCCTACTAATATTTTTTTACAATTAATCTTCATTTGCCATTGATTCTGATTTCGAGAAAAGAACTACCCTAGCAGCTGAGAATCTTCGAAGTCGCCATATCGCTATGACCATCGTGGACATAAATTAAAGGGGAATCATAACATCATTGAAGATAAAGAAGATTCTTTAGAAAAAGGCCTAAATATCGCCCACCTTCTTAAATAAACTTGCAAACTTGTTTTGGTATAATTAAAGACACAGTAACCAAATATTGTAAAAAAATGTTTTAACGAGAAAGTGCACACAAACAAGCTCTAAATTTGTTTAAAAATAAAATTATAACAAAGGTTAACAGCAGAATATATTTGTATAAAGATAATCATATTGAGTCACCTCCTAAGCTGTCTGTAAAAAGAATAAAGTCAAAATTGAAGGATCTTGGTAAAAAAAAAATTGTATTTATACTTGTTGACAAGGCTTTCAACAACATTTCAATCGACTGAAATGAATAATATATCGACGTTCAACAATACGAACTTGGCAAGTAAACCACTTTCAGACGTCCCACTGGGGACGAAAAATGTTAACCAAACAACATTATAATGATACAGAAATGCTTAAAGTTCCACCTAAAGATAACACCTTACCTACCATTTACTGGATTCCTAAGATTCACAAAATTCCATTCAAAAATCGTTTTATATCGGCTTCTAGTAAGTGTTGTACTACTAATTCACCCATCCATTTAACAAGTTCACTTTCTTGTATAAAGGAGTTGCATTGGTAATTAAATACTGTGAAAAAAAACAACTTTTGGTATAAATTACTTTTAGAGTGTGAAAAATTCAATTGAAGTTTTAGATGCACTACAATCAATTCAAATACCAGTCTTATTCGTCAACAGACATGATTTTTCCACACTTTATACTCCACTTCTACATAAGTTGATTTAATCAAAATTGGGACAACTTATTACATGGTCTTTTCGATTTTCTGGTCTACAGTTCATTTGTTAAAACAAAAAGCAATGATTCTTTTTTTTACATACATAATTATTGTTCCTGGACATGTGATGATATGATAAATGCACTCAATTTTTTGCTGGAAAAAATTTTGTTTGTTTTGGGAAAGCTATTTATCATCAGGTCATAGGTATTCCTACGGGTATAAAATGTGCATCTCTCATTGCAGATCTTTTTCTGTTCTACTACGCACTAAACGGAAACATACAAAACAGTGATGAACTTCTTTCTATTTTCAATGATAACAACAGGTAGACTGACGATATCCTTACTATTGACAATCCCCAGTTTTAGATTATGTAGACATTATTTACCCACAAAAACTAAAATTAAATAAAGCTAACAATGATTCAAAATACTGCCCTTTTCTGGACTATCATTATTGACTCCGGTATAATAATAACTAAAATATATCATAAAAGGGATGATTTTGATTTCATTATTACTGATTTTCCTTTTCGTGACGGTGACATTCCGCTAGCTCCATCCTACGGGGTGTAAATTTCTCAACTAGTACGATTCGCACGTGTTTGTTATCCTCATTACGATTTTAATGAACGTAACCTTACTATAACAGCAAAACTTTTACAACGGGGTTACAGATTCCATAAGTTATTGAATACATTTAAGAAGTTTTACAACAGATATGAATACTTATATCTAAATATGGCGTTATTCGGAATTATTACTAGGCAGTCAGAAACTCGGTTGAAATAGAACAAAAGAAATAGAACTCTCCATATTATGAGGTAGAAAACTGACTTCGCAAGCATTTGTTCTACCCTTGACGACTTCAATGAACATAACCTTACTATCACTTTAAAACTTTTGCAGCAAGATTACAGATTTCATAAATTGTTAAATAGATTTAAAAAGTTTTATCAAAGATATGAACATCTGATATCTAAATATTATGTCACTCGCAAACAGCTTATTTCTAACGGCATTTCCCATCCTCGATTTTACGGAAATGTTGTTAAAAAATGCCAGAAACTGATTAAAAATCCAGAAAAACTGGGACGTAACTTACATTCTTTACACAATAGGGGATATCGACAGGATATTCTGCACGTGTCTGTTAAATTAGCTTTGGGATCCAGTGACCTGAGGATTTTACCCACATACTGGCCTCTCACTGATACTGTCGATGTCTACTGAAATACATGAAGATTCTTTACCAAACCCATTGGGAGTTTTGAATTTGATTTTCCTTCCGTATAGTGCGACAGTGTTTTACCAGCAGACTAGGCTCCTTGAGCTAGCCGGCAGATTAGCGCGACCACTTTTTGACCCATCTTTCAAAATTACGTTTTGTTCCCCATTTTTCTTTTCTAGAGTGTGGTCATGGAGCTAGTAGTCTACCTGTATGGGTTTTATTCGTATGTTTATTATACTATAGGGAAACGGGACAGAGAAAAGGGAGGTTTGGGTACCTATAAACCGGTTTAACCCTACCGCTGGCTTTTGCTAGTGCCGGTACCAAGTCCGGCTGTCCCGAGATCATATCGTTGTTTATTTTTGTCTTTTGTATTTTTATTGTGTTTTTTTCTTGTGCAGTTCCTATTTACTTTCTGGAATGTGGCTATGTTTTTCGCCATTATAGGTGTTTCCTGTTATCTTTTTTATTCCATTTTAGTTATTCTGTTACTATTACCACCGTTGCTAAAAGTTAATCAGAGATATTTTTAGAAAGATTAATGTCAGACGTAAATTTAAGCATATTCTTTTCAACTTGTTTCGATACAAAACTGCACTTGAAACGCTATCGTTTTCTATGAATCATCTAAGAAAGGTGAAAACAGTAGCCACTTTCTAAAAAACAACGGCAGTAGAATACCGAAGGAACAAAGCAAAAGATTACACAAATCAAAGTCCAGAGACAAGGCAAAAGCAAGAACACCAAAAGACGGAAGACCAAAGACACCACACGCCCACGAACATTACATATACAACACAAAAAACTAAAGTACTAACAGTGTGAACTCTCAATAAACAAGAGTGACATCAGAAGCTCCGGAAGGGTAAGCATGTCCTGCTCTGTGCACAGCACCCGTCACACTGTCGGTGGGTCAATCCAGGGTAAAGTCAGAACCGGTAATGTCAAATCCGGGAAGACGCGAATCTTGCCGAAAATATCAGTTTTTATTTGTGACACTGACATTTCATATCTATATATGATGTCGTAGTGACGGCCATAGAATTTCTGAAGGGACGAAAGTAACAAAGGCTGAACATATCCCTGCCTCAGCAGTTTTTGGGACAGTGCTTTTGCTCTTTCCACAAAGTCACCGTATGTACTGTACGTTCTACAGTAACGAATTAATTGTGAAATATATACTCCATATGCTGGGGATGCAGGTATATTGCAGAGAAAGGGAAAGTTCACAATTGGAAAGTCAAAATCATCACGTTTGTCATATAATCTAGATTTCAGACGTCCATGTTGTCAATGTATAACAAAAGGTCAAGGTATGAAGCAGAATCGGGTGTATCGGTTGTCTCTTTAATTTCAAGTTCATTGGGGTAGATACGATGTAAATATTCTTTAAATCTTGGGTTATTAAGAGAAAGTACATCGTCTATATATCTGAAGCTGAAATTAAAAGTCTGGGCTAGTTGTTTTTGTTTCTGTTGTATCAGCCCTTGTAAAAACTTTGCTTCATACGAAAAAAGGAAAAAGTCAGCTAAAAGTGGCGCACAATTTGTTCCCATAGGAATCCCTATTGTCTGTTGAAAAACACGGCCTCCACATTCAACAAAAATGTTGTCGATCAAAAGTTCAAGCATCTTAATCACGCCATTTTCGCTGTATTCCTTTTTTGACTCAGTGTGGTTCTTTACAAAATATGTTTTATCTTTTCCTATTACCAGATAGGAATACCTGCGTTCTCCGTTTTTGGTAAAGAAACATTGATGTAACAGATCGGAAATTACTGTTTTAAGTTTATAATGGGGAAGAGTTGTATAAAGGGTAGAAAAATCAAAAGTTTGAATGCTATTGCGGTATGCGAGACTGTTTGAGGAGAGCTCTTCAAGGAGATCTTTGGAATTTTTAAGAATCCACATCTGATTCACGCCGCTCGTGGAATAGGCTTTTTCGCAATAGCTTTTTAGACCATCTCTAACTGCAGTCAGTAAAGTGGTAAGGAGTTTGGATAATGGCTTAGTGGTGCATCTGGCAGATCCTGCAATGAATCTCTGTTTGTAGGGATTCTTGTGAAGCTTAGGCAATCAGTAAATATAAGGGAGATAACAGTTTTTCTCATCAACTTTGATACCGAATGATGCTAACACAGAAGTGTGATTTGTGATTATCTCGTCCCTTGATAATGTAGTTGGGGAATAAGTAGGATTGCAAGATGAAGTGTCAATACCCATCTCCTTAACAAGACAATCTAAATAGTGTTTCTTGCATACAAACACAATATTGTTAGAAGCTTTGTCTGCAGGTACTATAACGTATTTTTCCTGGAGGTTTGTCAATGTTTTAGCAACAAGAGGATCATTAAATATGCTGGGCGTTCTAGTTTTCATAGATGTTTTCAAGCGCCGGATACGATTCATGATTAATGACTTAATCGACCTGATCAAATCTGACAATGTCTCCACATCTTCTTTTTCTTTCTTCGCCCACATTCTGGCATAGTCTTCAACTGCATCCATCATAATTTTGAAGTTATACTTCCAGTTGATGTGCTGGGGTTCACGGAATTTTGGACCTTTTGAAAAAATATCTCGTAATTTTTGGTTTCCAACGATATCTAGATCAGCCGTTATCACGTGTCCAGCAGGAATATAGTTGAATGGGGAAGAGAAGCAGGTGCAATCAGGCGGTTTGGCTTTAAAGTCATCAATCTGGAAATCATGCAATACCCGTTTGTGATTGAAAATAGTGGTTGCAATAGATTTAGTGTAGGAATAAGAGATAAGTGGAACAGATTGGTCTTTGAAGTAAGGAGGAATGTTAGATTTCACTGTTTTGTTGTGCAGAATGTTGGAGAGATTAATGGCATCTAGCCTTTGTTAGCAAACTGAATTTTAAGAAATGATCGGTTTTCAGGTTTATTTGCAGAAGTTGTAACAGTTTTGAACAGTCTGTGATTGGCGAGGTCCATAACGATAGCTGTTAATTTATATTCCAGAGAATGCTAGTCAGTCACAGTTGAATCTAAACATACTTTGTAAAACGAATGAAGTTTCGAAAGTGGCAAGGAATACAATTTTGTACGAATGTGATGAATACCTAGTGGCATTTTCATGGAAGGAGACCATTAATTGAAATGTCATGTAGATGTGGGGCGGTATAATGCCTATGTCCATGACTACGTGGCCTTCGCTGGCTTCCATTAAGGATATTCATCACATTCACAGAACTGCATCCTGGGCTTGAAAGATTACCTACACTTTTAATATTATCATTGCAACCATAGGGTATTGCTGTTCCCATACGTTTGTTCAACCTATCTTTTGTTTCCCCTCCATAAATCAGTCCACAAAGAGAGCACTCCAAGCCGTAAATTAAATTTCTCGAGGAGCAATTCAGATCATCATAACTTCTGGTGTAATAAGTTTTGTTGGTTAAATTACTGGTAAAATTTGTGTCTGTGATTAGAATGTTACAAGTTTTGCAGTTTTTCATTCGGCATGGCGCTATTATGCCTTGTGTTGGGTGTTCGGGAAAATTCAAAATATCATGTAATTTGACTGAAGAAGGTTTAATCTGTGGAGCAGAATGTAATGAGTATCTAAATGTATCGTTAATTGGCATCCTTTTTTTTTTGAAAAAATTACACATAAAGAAAAATGATGTTTTTTCTGATGGTTTTATTGAAAAGTTCGCACAGAAATGTTTCAATATTATATAAGTTTATTACAAGTTGGGCAAATTTAGGCAGGAATCCAAAGTTTTTTCAGTCGAGTTCACCGTTATCGTACGCAACCAAGCATATCTTTTAACCAGTAACGCCCAACTCAGATAAAATCACATTATATTAAAACTTAATGATTTTCTATATAAATGTTTCTAATACGCACCAAACCATATAATAGGCAGAATTTTATCTTTCTTGACAGAGATGCTGTTGTTTGTTTACTGATATAAACAACGACCTTTTATTTTGATTTAATGAGACCAAAATTTCGGTTGCAATATCAGGAAGCAATATCCACTTGTATTTCTCCACTTCTGTGAACAACCATACTATTATGTGTAAGTGTTTTATTTTATGAGGGAGACTTTCACGATAAAAACAAGTCTGACCTAGTTTTTTACCATTTGTTTTTTTATACGAGTTATTCCACAGTATTTTATTTTTTAAATTAGAATTCTTTTTCAACTATACTGGAAACATCAGATTCTTAAAGGTATCCACATAGTTCATCACAGAATAATTATAAAAAAGAACACCCTAGTTGTAGTTTTATCATACATTTTTCGTCTATAATTTTACTTTAAAACGGACTCCGTTTAAACAATTCTCGGGAATTGAAGTCTTGAAAATATTTCCGTTAAAAGAAGTTTGATGTGCAGTTTGTGCCTGTTATTTAGAAATAAGTTTATGTTTATTAATTTTCTTATTGTCACAGTTTTGTAACTGTGTGAAAGTATAACAGAATTAGCAACAGGTTGCAAAAGTATGATACATTTGTCTCGTTGTAATGCAACACTTTCGTGATTTTATAAACGTGAATGAATAAATACAAAGTTACTTAAGCCCCATTTACTTGCACAGAATTTACACAAGTATGTAAATTTACACGTGTGTAAAAGTACACCGGTATGTACAAGTATATTTGCTATGCATTTACATGCATTTGATCTGAGGTGTGTATTTTAATTTAAAAAGCTTATTACAAGAAGTGAAAAGGACCGAAAAAACATGTAAAAAAATAACATTTTTCGTTAGATCTTGGAAATTTGTGGAATGATAGAAAAACATAAAGTTGTATTGTATCAGTTTTTATTTTTTCAATCAGAGCCCAACTTCCACTATCATAAGGAGAAAACACAACAGACAAAATTGTCACAGAGAAGTCTGAATTTTATAGAAATCATAGTTAAGTGTGTGTGCATCAATTTCATGATTCAAATCAAGATGCAAGACCCTTTTCTTCCATTTCTTAGACAGCAACCATATTTTGCACAGTGTGCATTTTTAAGTTTGCACACCAGTGCAAATTTGCATACCTATGTAAAAATAAACATGTGTAAAACTGTGCATGTAAATGGGGCTTTTGGAATGTACGCGTAAGTTTATCTGCAAACATACATGGAGGCCGTTATTCCAGAAACAACAATCCCGTTTTATAAAAACAAGAGTGGACGGGAGTTAATCTATCCCAACTCCAAGCCCACTCTTTCTATCTTTCCCTTCTTCGTGTCCCTTCCCAACCCACTATGTACTATACCAGTTTTCTTCTCTTTTCACATTTTCTAGCACCTATCCGTGCCTCTTCCTTTTCCAGCGGTTTAACATGTCCACCCTCTAAATAACCCACAAACGCACCAAGAAAGCAAATACAGGGTGGCTCAAATTCAACTTTAAGGATTTTTTTCATTTTGTAACTACGTTACATAAAAAACAAAACTTTATTAACAAAAGCAAAAGAAGCATGACAAATATAATAATACCTTGTCATGGAAAAAACAACTAGATGTTGTCGGAAACGACAGCTATCCCCGCACTCCCTGTTTGATACAGAAAACAGTTGTTATACACCCTGGGCATAATTGTTTTCATTATTTTTTAAAATCTATCTATTGATAGTCATTATTGTTACTAAAAGAATTCTATATATGGTTGCTAAGTTGAATTCCAAAACATAAGTGGTCTTTGAGACTTTCAGGAATTTTTTTTATAATGCTTTATTGGCAAAAACACATTATTTAAGTATAGCATATAAACATAAAGACACATATAAACAGTATGAGTTGTAAACAAACAAATATCAAAGGGCATCAATATCATAATTATCTTAATTGTAGATGTAAATATATAGGGTTGTATAGTTTAGATACTAATTTCTAAGATAGACGACTAATGATAAACAGTGCATATGCCTATGACTAAATTGGAACACATCCATACACCACTCATACTTATGCAATACTAAGTATATAACAAATTACAATTGTGATTTGCTGCACACAGTCACTGTCCAAACTCCCTATGTGTGCAGCAAGGAAAAAAAAAACATGCATACTCAATCACACCTGTACCTTTCAAACCATCTTCCTTACAAGTTCCAATCTATGTCATTCTGCAATATGCAAATAAATATTATACATGTATTACTAATTATGAAGAATTGGTCTCCAGGGGTTCCAGCAGCTATTTGCTTTTTCTAAAGGTATCCTCTTGAAGTATAAATATTTTTCAATTGAAATGTTTTCTTTTAAATAATTTCTTAAGCCACAGCTATGAGGTTACTCCCCATTTAATTTTGAGCGATAAATATAAAATTTTGTGTAAAAAATAATTAAATTCCGAACATAATTTATGTCTGATTTTTGTAAATTTCCGAATAATATAATTTCCATTTCAGGAAATTTACCATAATTGGAATCAAATATTTTTGAAATCAAATTTATGAAAATGTTCGTCCTTAACTACACAAACATTTTTAGTATTTTTGCTAGGTAGAATTCCTAAAAAATAAGTGGTCTTTGAGATTTTCAGGAAATTTACCAAAACTGGAATCAAATATTTTTGAAATCAAATTTATGAAAATGTTCGTCCTAAACTACATAAACATTTTGAGTATGGTTGCTAGGTAGAATTCCAAGAAATAAGTGGTCTTTGAGACTTTCAGGAAATTTACCAAAATTGGAATCAAATATTTTGAAATCCAATTTATGAAAATGTTCATCCTAACTACACAAACATTTTAAGTATGGTTGCTAGGTAGAATTCCAAAAAAAAAGTGGTCTTTGAGACTTTCAGGAAATTTACCAACATTGGAATCAAATATTTTTGAAATCCAATTGATGAAAATGTTTGTCCTAAACTACACAAACATTTTGAGTACAGTTGTTACATAGAATTCCAAAAAAATAAGTGGTCTTTGAGACTTTCAGGAAAGTTACCAAAATTGGAACTGCCTTTCAGAATCCTAAATTTTCAGAATTTGTTTTTTACGAAACATTTGACAGAATATAAGATAATATCCCAAAATAAAAAAAAAAAATATGTGTCTTTGACATTTTTCAGGAAATTTACCAAAGTTGGAACCGGAACCAAAATTCCTAAAGCATATTGCAAATTTATAGGCTATATACAACAATTCTGCATAAAGATTTGATCCCTAAATCCAAAAATGTAGGAAGAGTTTGCGTCACATGCCACCAGTGTCTAATCCACATCTTTGGGTCGTCGTTAAAATTGACATCATGGGGCCTCTTGTTTGCACAAAGACCAATAGCAAAAATCCGAAAGCTTATTGCGCGTTTACAGACTATATGCAACAATTCTATAACAAAATTAAATGCCTAAATCAATAAATGTAGGAGGAGTTTGTGTCACATGCCACATGTGTAAAAATTGACATCATGGGGTCTCTTGTTTGCACCAAGACAATATCGAAAATCCGAAAGCTTATTGCGCATCAGCAGACTATATGCAACAATTCTACAACAAAATTAAATCCCTAAATCCAAAAATGTAGGAGAAATTTGAGTCACAAGGAAAGTGACGGACGGACGGACAGAAAGAGGGTATAACATTATCCCTGAACTTTCTTCGAAAGTGCGGGGATAAAAAAGAAAAGTTGAAAAATTGTATGCATTCCAACTCTTTCAAAAATCCTTAAAAACATGGTAATCAAATTCTATTAAAAAGACGTTTACTTCAGTATAAGTCATGGTTATTTCTGTTTAGTGCTTTCTAAGAAAGCTTTACGATTTTTGATGTTTATTTTTCTATCTTTCATTTGTTTCTTGTTTTCGCTTTTGTTTTGTTTTGTTATAGGTTTTGTTTTTGTTTTGTTTTAAATTCATATTTTAGACTTGTCTCATTTTATCTTATGTTTTTTGTTTTGTTTTGTTTTTTTGGGGGGGGGGGGGGGTTACTTACTCATGGAACATCTTTACAGCTGAAAAGTTCATACAAGGAGGCGTATCAAGGCGGGTTCGAAAATCCTGTAAAACCACCGAGTCTAGCGTTTTGTTTCCAATTGAACCCTATTAATATTTTATTTTCACATACAATTCATTCAGATTAAACTTAAGCGTATATTGATAGTTTAATATAGACCCGTACACGCCCCTTGAATGCACACCTGCACACTATGGCCCTATGTAAGAGTTAAATAATGGATGTGGTTTCAGCATCTAGATTCGCGTCTTCCCGGATTTGACATTACCGGTTTTGACTTTACCCTTGATTGACCCACTGATAGTGTGACGGGTGCTGTGCACAAAGCAGGACATGCTTACCCTTCCGGAGCACCTGATGTCACTCTTGTTTATTGAGAGTTCACACTGTTAGTGCTTTAGTTTTTTTGTGTTGTATATGTAATGTTCGTGTGTTGTGTGGGGTGTTGGTGTCTTTGGTCTTCCGCCTTTTGGTGTTCTTGCTTTTGCCTTGTCTCTGGACTTTGATTTATGTAATCTTGTGCTTTGTTCCTTCGGTATTCTACTGCCGTTGTTAAATTTCTTGATGATCTAAAGAATACACTTTTGCCTATGAATTTTTACGCTTGCTTTGATTAACTTCCATTGCGTGGAATTATGATGAAGTGTTGATGTTAATAGTGATACCACTATACAGCTAAAAACAGACAATAATTTTGGAAAGATATTAAACTAGTAGAACTTCCATATAAAGATATTGAGAAACGAACGATACAACAAAGACTGGCAATCCTTTTCAATAAATACTATGTGATATGAATAAATAGCCAACATCAACACGCATTACCCCAACTTTTCCAACCAATATAAACATGCCACAATGGCATTAATTAAATGTTATATGAAATAAACACATGATCAAATTTCACGCAATCCTTTGTCTAACAAAAAATAATGCATACATTGCTAACTATGTATCTATCACAAAGTTGCATTTTCAAGTCGAACACAACCTAACTAACTGGGAGGTGTTTAACGTCCTTGACTACCTTTGTAGGTCTCGCACGGACGATACACAAACAACTGTCTCCCCTACATTCACCTTGACAACGAATTTTCTAAAATGAATCTTTTTTCGGCAAATTTTTCGATTATTTCATAATCGGCTCCTAAATTTATTTCAGAAAGACTCAATCAATGATTATATGCGATTTCTAGCACAATCATATTTGAATTTTATGCGATTTTTTTCTCGTCGACTAAATGCAAAACATCGTCTTCCTGATCAACATAACAACCAATTTATCTCTGATTTATTAGATTTAATTTCATACCTGGCGTCTCATGATAGAAAAAAACTATCAAATACCTTCCCTCAAATTATTTTTTCCCAGGGTTCACGATATTTCCTAGTTTAAACAACATTTTCACAACGTGTACATACAAACCACCACGTCCATCGTAGAGGTGCGGATTGGATTAGTTTTTGAAGAGTTCCTCATCTAAAAGGTAGATAATTTTAATCAACCAGGTATCTGACCGTAAGGGTATTTCTAATCCTCATTTATTCGGAAATATTGTTAAAAAAGTGCCAAAAACTGATTAAAAATTCAGAAAAGCTGGGACGTAACTTAAATTCTTTACGTAATAGGGGATATTGAGAAGATACTTTGCTTGAATCAAGTAAGTTAACTTTGAGATCTATTGACCTGAAAATGCTACATACATACTGGCCTCTCACTGATACTGCCGATGTCTACTGAAATATATGATGACTTTTAACAAAATCCTTCGGAAAGTTTTGATTTTGGTTTTCTTTCGTAGTGCTACAGTGATTTACCAGCAGCCAAGGCTCCTTGAGCTAGCCGACAGATTAGCGACGAGCACCAATTGACCCATCATTCAAAGTTACGTATTTTCATATTCTCTCCATTCAAGATTGTGTTAATGGAGTTAGTAGTCTACCTGTATCATCGAGTTTTATTCGTATGTTTATTATACTATATGGAAACATGACAGATAAAGGGAAGGTTTCGGTACCCATAAACTTGTTTACCACTATCGCTGGTTTTTGCTAGTGCCGGTACCATGTCCGGCTGTGCCGAGTTTTTTTGTAATTCTTTATTTTTTAAATTTCACCTATTTGTACAAAATTTTATAGATTGAAGACATTAATATATAATCACATATTATAATCATATGTCTCTGAGTGAATCATATAATTTAGAGGAAAAAGAAAATAACCAAAAAGGCATTCCACACCTGCAAAAAACAGCATGATTTAACCTATGATGCATCAGAAATTTTAATAAATTATGTACTACCCACTAAAAACATGACATTTATGAAACATGCATAGGAAAATCAGCAATATTAGAATCCTGGAAATAATACAATTTACTGTGATAGAATGGTCTAATCAATGAAAACATGAACTATATAACTTCTAAAAAATATTGTAAATTAAAGAACCATGACTCATTATTTCATGAAAAATGTATGACTATATTAATAATAAAGGGTAAATTTTCGCAAAGTACATAAAGATTAGTATGACAAGAACACTTACACAAAAAGGGACTAAGTAATGAGTCATGGTTCTTTACATGTAATGAACTCAGTGGGAACTAATCAATATAGGAGTCATAACATGAAAGTACTCTGTACATTTTAAACTTTTTTTTATAGTTCAACATTTTTACAATAGAAAGTGCTGTCCCGAGTTCCTATCGTTGTTTTGTCTCTTGTCTTATTTGTGTGTTCCCTGTGTAGTTCTTTAGCAGATTATGGCGTGTAATTATAATTTTCATCCATTGTAGATGTTTCCTGTTGTCCCTTTTATTTCATTTACTAATTTAAAGACCACCATCTTGGAAAAGAATATGACAAAACGTAATTTAGGATGATGGGTCAAAGGGTACTCAACACTAAACTGCCGACTTGCTCAAGGAACCTAGTGTGCTTGTAAAACACTATAGCACTACGGAAGAAAAATCAAACTCGAAACTCCCCGAAGGGTTTGTTAAAGAGTCGTCATGTATTTCAGTCGACATCGGCAGTATCAGTGAGAGGCCAGTACATGTGTAAAGTCTTCAGGTCACTTGAATCCAACGCAAATTTAATGAACTTATTTAGAATATCAAGTCGATATCCAATATTGCGTAAAATGTAAGTTACGTCCCTGTTTTTCTGGATTTGTTTCCATCATTTTTTAACATTTCCATAAAATCGAGGATAGGAAATGCCCTTTACAATAAGCTGATTGCCAGTCCTATCATATCTAGATATCAAATGTTCATATCTTCTGTTAAACTTCTTAAAAGTATTTACAAATTTATTTTTATTTTCTCTATATTGGCAACTCTCAAGACCTTCAGTCTTTGATTATTCTACTAGAGTCAATTTTGATACTTAGATCCAGAAAAGGGCAGTGTATAGAATCATTGTTTGTTTTATTAAGTTTCGGTTGTTGGGGGTAAATAATCTAAAAACTGGGGATTATCAATAGTAAGGATATCGTCAATATACCTGCTATTATCATTGAAAATAGAAATAGGTTTCTCACTGTGTAGAACAGTTCCATTTTGTAGTTTTTTTCACGGAGTCCCGTTCTTAACAGAACTGTAAAAAATCTGCAATGAGAGGTGCACAATTGGTACCCATGTCCAATGACCTGATGATAAACAAACATAAATGTTGTCTAGCAGTATTAATAGTTTATATATCCCTAACACCCGCCACTCAAACTAAAAGTTTGCTTCATATTTAAACCTGCAAGAGATTGACGACTTAAAATTAGAATAATGACAAACGCGGTCAGTTTCCTTCCGTTAATTTAACATTCCTAAATAGTAACAGCTTTTTGCAACCTTCGTTATGTGCATGTATGTATATTATAACTGATTCGATATGCAAGTGCATCCAGATGAATAACCCCGGGCGGTAACTTAGTATTTTTTCAGGTACAGATGTGCCAAATTGATCTCGGAAAGACGCACCTAATTCATATATTCATGTAGTTCTAACATACCCCTTTATAAAACAAAGCAAGGAATTGTTTGAACATATTGAGGGTATGTCTTATTATTGTTTCCGCTAAATGAAGTATGAGACTTGACTATCTATATCTCTGTACTTTAAAGCTGCCTTAAGATTATGATGCAATCCATGTGCATCGTTAACGTCTCAGGTATTTAAGGACAACTGCATTGACTGACAATTATAATCTGCGTTAACTCATTGATACTTAAAGACAATTGTAAGACGATTACAACTTAAGCTGGCAGTTTGTCTTCCTGTCATGCTGTTTTCCTTGTCTATTACATAATCGACATAGAACGAATGAATGCATCTTACAATTAAATCTTAAATGAATATGAATATTCATGAACATGTCTGCCATGTAGGCATGCATTAGATTAAGTTATTAATCATAGCTTTTTGGTATTTAATTACGTGACAGATATCTTCGCATGTATCTCTTTACTCTCAGCAACGTTCAATTCAATTTACATTGTTCGTTTCGGATGTCTTACGAACAACTTAATTGTTACATAAATAAAAACTATAAATTCTCTTTAGTTCATAAATTTTACTGCCGGAAGTGACATAAATCACATGTGGATACTTGAAATACGAAAGATTTATTTGAAAATATTAAACCCCGTTCATTTTTATTCAAAAACATTCTCTAGGGACATTCGATTTTTCCACACTCTTTACCATACTAAAATCAAGAATCCATTGTATCATTCAAAGATCCTTTACCGATTCAAAAACATTCCCAGTACCAGAGATAGAGGAAACGACAGAAACAGCCACATATACATCTTTTTTTTAAACTTAAATCTGGACAAAAATGATCATCTCAGAACCAATATCTATGACAAAGGCGATGATTTTTATTTCAAAATTATCAATTTCATTACGTGGACAATATTACTTCAACTTCTGTTGTTTACGGAGTGTATATTTTACATTTCGTTGGCAGAAATTATACAGCTTCCCATTAGACATAGTTAACTTTGTGACCATGTTATAAACCAAAGTTATCTTAAATTTCTTGTAGAGAAATCAATCCTTTGTGGCAAAATCTGAAGTTTTGGTCCGAACTATGATTCAAGATTCATCATCATACTTGAATGATTATTTCTTTGTTACTGTCTACTATCTTTCAATAGCAATTGTTTTTCAGTTACTACCGGTCACTACCGCAATTGAAAGGAGGTATTGCGCGCCATAAAACCGGTTAAACCCAATATTTCTTTTGAAATGTTAGTTCCAAGTCAGGAACATTTCGGTCGACAATTTATCATGTGGTCTACTACCTACTTTGACTTTATTGCACTTGGACTTTGGCTCTTGGCAATTCTGCTCTGAATTTTGTTATAACCTAAAATTATTATATAAAGGATGGTGTAAGATTGAAAATTCTCAATGAAATGACTGCAAAATAATTTTCATTAATTTCACTCCAGGAAGTGACGTATTAACAGTTGTCGTCAACATTGTTGGTAAGTTAACACATTGAAAACTTAGATCATGAAAAGACAGTTTACTTAAGTCATTAAATATACAAAAAGATCTATTTGATAAAACAAAAACTAATCCTAGATTCTGATTATCGAAATTGTTCAATTCAAGATCAAAATTGTTGTAATTAACTAATGTGCTTTGCGTATTCGTGAAATACTGGGTTGATTTTTCATTCGTATTTTGCAAAAATCAGAATCTCGGAACAGTTATATTATGATTGCTGTGGATTTCCGCCCTGTCAGTAAGAAGGATGTCTAATACTTAGCAGTGCACGATGAGCTAATGTTCTGAGTGAAAACAAGAAGAAACCAAAATTGCATTCAATATTACTTGGTAGATGTTTATTAGCGTTGATATTTTTGTTAAAATCTCATGTTTTTGTTTTTCTTTATTTGTGTATATATGGCAGTTTTTCTCTGGACTTTGATTGTCATGATACAATTGGATTTGTTTCTCCATTACACATGGAATATAAGACATTTTATTTTTGAAACGGACTTTATCACGGCCAGTATCAATGAGCCCGCTAGGGCGAGCTTGATAGGTTACGCCGTGATAAAGTCCGTATCAAAAACAAAATTTCCTATATTTCTTTTATCAGTAATTAAAAAAATGATGAATAGAACTCTATAACAAATTTGATATTTATATTGTATCACAACCAATTTCTTGCTTATTGCAATAATTTATATGCATTCTTCATTCAACGTATTAGGCATACGAAAACGACATAAGTACCAAACATGACGTCGGCATAGCAACCCGCGCGTGACGCCTTCACAGTGATCCGTTATTTTCTATCTCAAGGCCTGTTCAGTGATACTGACATTATCAGGCAATGCAGATCAAAGGAAATCCGTACAAATTACAGATAAATAAGATTACCTGACGTTTTTTGAACAAAACAATTTCTGACGTCGTCAATTTCATACGTGTTTAGTTCGAAAACATGCATGATCTTGGTGAATAATAAAATATCATAAAAATTATACTTATGTATTTTTCTAAAAATAAATTGTATGCATTTAAATCATTATCAAAGGAAACTTTGATTGTCATCTGCAGACAAGAGGGAAACAGCGGTGAATGTCGAACAATTCATGAAAAACCAACATTTATTTTTGAGAGTGGTGGTTGGGTTTCTGGGGTTAATGATTTCGGGTTAAGTCATATTTTGTTCTGGGTACTGTTTTCCCTTTCAGTTGTTTTGACTCCTAATGGTTTTAATGTTGGATCTTAAAAAAGAATTACAGAATTGAAATTAACTGCAACACGCCTTGTTACTCAGTACGGTTTCGATTACCTAAATGTGACTTATAATTATGTTTAGTAATCATATTGTTCTTACCTTTACAAAAAACAGGATAACAGCAAACACCTACAATGGCCAAGAACTACAATCACATGCCACAATTCACACGCAAACTGCACCAGAAAAACAATAATGAACACAAGAGACAAACATAAATAACAATAGGAATTCGGGATAGCCGGACTTGGTACCGGCACTAACAAAAGCCAGTGGTAGGGTTAAACCGGTTTATGGGCACCCCAACCTCCCCTTTTTCTATCCCGTTTCCCTATAGTATCATAAACATGTGAATAAAACCTAATACAGGTAGACTACTAACTCATTGACCACTATCTTGAAACAGACAAAAGCATATGACGTAATTTTGAAAGAAGGGTCAAAGAGTGCTCGCCGCTAAACTGCCGGCTAGCTCAAGGAATCTAGTCTGCTGGTAAAACATTGTCGCACTACGGAAGAAAAATCAAACTCAAAACTCCCCGAAGGGTTTAGTAAAGGGTTTCATGTATTTCAGTAGACATCGGCAGTATCAGTAAGAGGCCAGTATATATGTAAAGTCTTCAGGTCACTGGAATCCGAAGCCAATTTAACGGATTTGTTCAGAATATCTCGTCGATATCCACTATTACGTAAAGATTGAACTTACGTCCCAGTTTTTCTGGATTATTTATCAGTTTTTGACATTTTTAACAACATTTCCATAAAATCAAGGATGAGAAATGTCATTTATAATTAGCTGTTTGCGAGTCACATCATATTTAGATATGAAATGTTCATACCTTCTGTAAAACTTCTTCAAAGTATTTAATAACTTTTGAAATCTGTAACCTTGTTAAAAGTTTGGATGTGAGAGTAAGGTTACGCTCATTAAAATCATCAAGGGTAGAACAAGTGGGAGCTAATCGTACAAGCTGAGATATATACACCCCGTAGGATGGAGCTAGGGGAACGTCGCCGTCAAGAAAGGGGAAATTAGTAATAGTAAATTCAAAATCATCCCTTTTATCATAAACTTTAGATTTTATTTTACCAGAGTCAATGATAATACTCAGATCCAGAAAAGGGCAGTATTTAGAATCATGGTTTGCCGTATTAAGTTTCAGTTGTTGTGGGTAAATGGTGTCAACAAAAGCTAAAAACTGGGGATTGTCAATAGTAAAGATATCGTCAGTATACCTGCTATTATCATTGAAAATAGAAATAAGTTTATCACTATTTGGTATGGTTCCATTTTGAAGTTTTTTCATGAAATCCCGTTCGTAACAGAACAGAAAAAGTGCTGCAATAAGAGGTGCACAATTAGTACCCATGGGGATTCCAATGACCTGATGATAAACAATGGTGCCGAAACGAGAGATTCAGTGCCTTAATCATATCATCACATGTCCAGGAGCAATAATTGTTGTAACAGATATTGGAGAAGAATCCGTGCTTTTTGTTGCAGCAAATAAACTGATGACCCGAAAATTTAAAGGACCATTTAATAAGTTCACCCAATTTGGATTTAATCAAATTATGTGGAAGGGTTCTATAAAGTGTAGAAAAATCATAACTGTCAATAGATGAAACTGTCTTTAAAGGAAGTCATACATTTAAATTCTATGTGGTCTTCTTGTTAGCATCAAGACGTTGATCGATTGATATATAATAACTAAACAATTAATCATAGAGGCCAAAACATAATGCAAAGCTAGTATGAATTGTTTTGTCAATCAACTAGGCTTTTCAGTTTTATTTGACGTGTAAGATCATCTCCAACACAGTAGTTCCTCAGATAAATGATAATCTATTCAAAATAGAAAAAAAGATAATGTACAGTCCAGATATTATTCAACACAGCAACCATCATTCATCTGTCATATTACAAAATATATTGTTAGTAATTTAGATGGTTTTGTGTTGAAAGTATCTCAGAAAAAAACAGGGGCATTGCCTTTTACTTTTGTTTTTACATTTTCTGTGATATGAAAGGAACAGATAACAACCTTTCTGTGTTGTTGACTTGAACCATTGCCTTCTCTTTTTTTCATTTGATGATTGGCTAGTTGTTTTATCTGAGTTATTTTCATAAACTTAAAATTGCAAATTTTTTGAGTCTCGAATTGAGAAACTGATATTCTAAAGATAGATACAATTATGTCAGAGTGTAAGTCAAAATAGCATCCTGTGAAATAAGTTCCAAATGGAACAAATGCTATTGATATATCTATGAGGTTTATTCGAGTCTGGAGATTATTTCTGCAAGTCAGCAGTAAATACTTTCAAACTGGAGATTATTTCACGAGATGAGCTATGTAATATGTTCCTTTGGAACTTATTTCACTGTGGATACTGCAAACCGTTACAAGAGTTTATTTTAGTCACATTTTCCAACTTCATACACTTTCTCATCTTGTTGAATAAAAACATAAAGTTACAATTTCAGTTTCATTGCAAAAAGGATATTACAAGGAATACTAGTAATGGTTAAGACGTTCTTCCTTTGTATTATCTTTAACATTTTGACAGAATTGTCTTTTTGATCAATTATGTCATTTTACAGATAAAACTTGGTTTACTAATCTATAAATGCCAGACAATAAATTCCACTATCAAAAGTTAATTAAGTACCAAATAACAATTAAAATATCAATTATAATATATTTAGCCAATGACAAAGTGATGCCTTTAACCCACCTGTCTCTAAATTAAAACAAAAATATATATGGTATCTTAAATATGGAATATTTACATTAATATTTCTCATGTTAATAGCAGGATTGGTCTTCATTTAATCTGGGAATAAAGTACTTGTAGGAGTGCACTACAATAAAATATCCAAGTGTTGTCCGATTACAGCCTAGGAACAGGAAAATTGACTATAAGGTAAGGAATAATTGTTTTAACATTGGTTGCAATTCTGTTTGTGGTAATTTTGATTATTTGATTGCTTATAATGTTTAAACCCTTTGTGGCGGAATAATATTCGCTAATTGCTCGAGGAAAGGATTTACCTAGAGATTAAGGGGGGATAAATTTGATTATTCAAGAATCAATGTTAGTCCAATATCTATCTATCTATGTTTTTAGACTGGTTGGTGTGAATTTGTCAGTAATATATAAAAGATTAAAATTTCATCCATTCATTGGACAAATGCGGACTACTTATAAACAGATAAACATGACCAAATTAAAACATCATAGTCTACTATTCTTTGTAAATTAAAGTAATAAGAGAAGTACCGAACACAATTGTCAGAAGCTGAAATCCAAAGGGTAAATAAGGGTAATAACAAAATACCGAACAGAAGACGAAGTCGATGAGACAAAAAGACAAATCAGGTGGAAACCGCCGGTAAAATTTGTCTACCGCAATGATCCTGACTTGGTACAGGTATTCCAAAAGAAATGGTTGGTTAAACCGGTTTTATTGCACAGCAATTCCCCTTACATTGCTGTAGTGTCAGGTAGCAACTCAAAAATAATTGCTATTGAAAGGATATAGACAGTTAAAAGAAATTATCATCCCAGTACTAAGTAAAAATAAAAACTTGAGTTCGGAAAGAAACTTCAGATTTTTCGACAGGGGGCTTATATCAATTAAAAGATTCTTTCATGATCGTATGAGACTGAATTTTTTTAATCTTTTACAAATAAGGCGGTCACGGAAATACCTTTGTCTAATGAGAAAGTCTGTATCATTTGTGCTAGCACTTGCTTAACGCTTCAAAACATACACTCCGTAAGAAGGAACAGCTGGAATATTACTGTCCATGTTAGGGAAATTGATAGTTTTGGAATTACAATCGTCCGTTTTGTCGTACATTTTAATACTGAGGTTATTATTTTCGTCAAATTCGAAATGTAAGTCCAAAAACGATGTAGATCTAGGGGTTTCCTTTATCTCTACTTCTGGTGGATATATTAATGGGATTAAAAAGAAAAAAAAGTAAAAAAAAAACACCAAAAAGTAAAAACTACAATGGTCATGACATGGCACAGGCATTTCAAAAGAAATAGTGGGCTAAACTGGATATATGGCACACCAACCTTCATTGTGGTAGTCTACGCTAGCAACTAAACAACGATCGCTAGAAGTCGAAGACGAAGAAAAGAAATGAAGTAAAAAATATCTAGTATCACAGTTTTGACCGAAACTTTATTTTTTTCCGCAAGGGACTAATATCTATTCAAGAACTTTGTAATAATATTTTTAAAGCACTCATCAATAAGCATGCATATGAGAAAGTCCGAATTACTTGTCCTTACTCTATCATAAAGAATCAATGTAAAACATTCATTCCATTAGCATAAGAATTCTAGTATTGCTTATAGAGTGCAGTACTAGGCAAAAAGATCAAACTAGTTTAGGAACTTTTCCGAAACAAGTTTGTCGAAATGGGCATATCCAGAAACTAAATTCACAGTAATTTCGGTATTAGAAAAGGATAGGATAGGATCATCTGTTTACGCTGGCTGTTGGAACCACTTTATCCATCTCTTCTTCTTGCATATTTTTTAATACTTCCGTCACTTCCGGGTTTTGCACTCCAAAGGTCTATATCGGAGTTGAAGGCAAATTTAATCTTTCTCCAAGAAGTTGTCTAAATGTATTTCAAATTCCCTCACTGATTTTGCCATGACTACCTAGTCCGGTAAACTGTTCCAAAACTCTTCAACCCTGTTAGTAAAGTAATATTTTCTGATGTTCAATCTACAATATCTTTTCTTTAACTTTTTGGAATTTCCCCTTGTTCTGGATTCAGTGTCTAATTCTAGTTAGCCGGTTATAATCCCAGAGTGATTAATACCAGTGGTAGTTTTGAAGGCTCCGATCAAGTCTCCCCTTAGACGTCTATCTTTAAGTCTTGGCATTTTAAAACATTTTTAGTCTGTCTTTATAGTCTATATCTTTGTGTGATGGTATCAGTCTTGTGGCTCTTCTTTGAACATGTTCTATACTCTCTATTTCCCCGATTTTATAGAGGGACCACACTGCTGCCACATGTTCTAGGTGAGGTCTATTTTGTTATACATTTCGTTGTTCGACTCGAATGACACAATTATTGATATTCATTACGATTGACTAGTTATAATTATATAAATTTTCAAATATACAATCAGATACCTGAAACACATTCTTCATTTCAGGGAAAAAAACTAGCTCTACTTTGTTTCATTTCATTGATAAAAATAATTAATAATGTGAAAGACGAACTGCAAAATGTGAGGGATGTGGGGATGATCATTTAATCGAAAAGATGAATCCAAGCACTTAGAAAAGGAATTTTCCCAATTGGAAATGAAAGGAAATTTCGCGAAAATTTTGGGCGCTATTACTTAATAAAATACCAAGATATTCGTTAAAATATATATGATTGTCCAGAAAAAATGGGGTTCCAACCCCCCAGAATCCCCCCCCCTGGATACGCGAATTAATTCCACTCTTAGACTTTTTCACCATAAGCCAAAACCGAAACCAATTTAACAAACATAATATTTTACAATCAACACTGTTTCTGTGATATGAAATCACACCTCAAGTTAACTCTGAATTATATAAATTGTTTTTTTACGAATGTTTTCCTCTTTTCAGCGAACAGATGTCGATTCAGTAGAATATTACTTCTATGTAATAAAACAGTGCATAATTTAAGTTATTTTGAAATATTACATCAAACGTGACTATAAAGAGAACTTGTGATTTTATAGATATTTATTCTGTCATACAGTGAGTTAAACATACAGACATCTTCGAAAGAACTTTTCCGCTCACAAGACTCCTGTTCTTTGATCATAGCATTTTAAGGTTCAAGTTGCCTTTATTTGGACGGATCGACACCTGGGTGACCTAATGGATGTATCTTTTCTAATTAAAAATAAAACTCTTGTAGAAAAATTAGTTATTCCTGCAGATTAAAGATGTCTGTTTGAAAGGGAAAAAATACTGTTTAAAATTTGACTAGTCCAAGGTTATCAATAGGTAAACATCAATTTAAAGTAATCCACAACTGTGGGTATATGGAGGCGCTAAAACTACGAGAGGTCTTGTCAAAAGGTCCTAAATTCCGTGAACCCCAGCATATCAACTGGAAGTACAACTTCAAAATTTTGATGGATGTAGATGAGAACTAAGCGAGGAATAGGAAAAGAAAGAGAAACAAGATGTCGAGACGTTGTCCCATTGGATCAGGTCTATTAAGTCATTAATTTTGAATCGTATTCGGCGTTTGAAAACATCAATGAAATCAAGAAATCCTAGTATATTTGAAGATCCCCTCGTTGGACAACCTCCACGAAAATTACGCCATTGTCCCTGCAGGCAAAGCTTCCAACAACAAACTATTCGTGTGTAAGAAACATTATTTCATCGGGAAACCCAACTTAAACTCCCACTACACTATCAAGGGAAGAGATTATTAAAAATCACACCTCTGTATTAGCATCTGTTCTCATCAAAGCGGATGATAAAAACAATCAGCTAACTTACATCTACTGGGGTCCTAAACTTCATAAAAATACGTATAAACAGAGATTCATTTCGGGGTTTTCCAGATGCACCACAACGCCTATTACTAAGCTCTTTAATACCTTATTGACCGCAGTTAGAGATTGCCGAAAAGTTACTGAAATCAGATCAAATTCTAAAGATCTCCTTGAACAGCTTTCCTCTAACAGGCTCACCCATTGCCATATCATAGAAACTTTTGATTTTTCTACTCTTCATGCTACACCTGCTACATAATAAATTGAAAACAGTGATTTGTGATTTGATACATCAATGTTTCTGCACTAAAAATAGAAAACTCGGATACACTTATTTAGTAGTAGGGAAAGACAAAACGTATTTTGTAAAGAACTACACTGAGTCAAATAAGAAAAACACGAGAATGACGTAATCAAGATATTGGATTTTTTGAAAGACAAGATTTTTGTCGAATGTGGAGGCCGCGTTTTTCAACAGACAATCAGGGTTCCTTTGGGAATTAACTGCGAGCCACTTTTAGCTGATTTTTTTCTTTTCTCGTATGAGTCCAAGTTTTTGAAATGGCTAACACAGAAAAAAAAAACATTTAGCCCAGTCCTTTAATTTCAGCTTCCGCTACATAGACGGTGTACTTTCTCTTAATAATCCAAAATTCAAAGAATATTTACACCAGATCTATCCCAATGAGCTTGAAATTAAAGAGACTACTGATACACCTACTTCAGCTTCGTACATACAACTTATGATATACATTGACGAAGTTCGACGTTTGAAATCTAAGCAAATTGTGACTTTCCCTTTCTGAACACTAATATTTCTACCTCTCCAGCCTATGGAGTGTACATTTCACAGCTGATTCGTTACTGTCGAGCATGTAGTTTATACAGTGATTTTTTAATAGAGCAAAAACAATTTCCCGAAAGCTGCTAAGTCAGGGATTTGTTTAGTCTTTGTTATTTTCATCCTTTCAGAAATCATGACATCATTGACAGATATGACGTGTCTGTGTCCCAAATAAAAACGGACATTTTCATCTAGATTTCACGTATTCACGGATTTGGATTTGCCATAAATGTTTTTGACTCAACCCTTGATTGACTCACTGATATCCATGTGGCGGGTGACATGCTTACCCTTCTAAAGCACTTGATGTCACTCCCGGTTTTCATGGGAGTTCACACTATGAGTTCTTTAGTCTTTAATGTCGTCTTTTTATTTCCGTACTCACGTCCTTGGTTTGTCTATGTTTTTGTCTGTTGCCGTTTTTGCCATGCCTTTGGATATTTGCAATCATCACTACCCTTGTATTCTACTGCTGTTGTAATGTTTCTTAGGAATCAAAAAGAAAAAAATGCTGAGACTTGACATACACATACTCAGTCCCTAAAAGTTTGTTCAATTATTTGAATATTGTGTATTTGTATGTGTTGTCGGAAAGCTGTAATATTGTCTGATGTAATAAATCTGTTCACATCAATGTTAGAATCGATCAATTAAATATTCCTGTTGATAAAAGTATATCAGATGACAATGAACATGTTTATCATCCTGCATTTTCTACCTCCAACATGCTGCTGATAACAATGAGAAAACTTTCACTTTTCTGCTGATATGCATCCCTTAAAGATTTTATATAATATAGCATGTGTTTTGTTACAGAATTAAGTTGGAATCAGAATCGTGTTTGTGTCTATAGTGCTTTTACATTATTTCTTATTGATGATATTGTACTTCAGTGCGTTTTCTCTAAGTACGAAATATATATTCAGAAAAATGCCAAATTTATTTGAGTATCAAAATTTTGTCTATAATATAATAATTCCTAATCAATAGTAGGCAGAGTATTTTTATCGTTAAATCGGGTCTCGTGTGAATAGACGTATATGCACCCACATATCCGAGAAACACAAGAGTTTGTTTACCGATATCCCATTAGTGCATTAGTTGAAACTGCTCATGGCGAAGTGAATCTGATTTTCTTAACAAGTACAATTCTGTTCTGTACGATAAAGTACAGCAAAAACTATTAATTTGTACGGTATGATAATAAGAGCAAGTCAATCCCTCCTATATACATATACTATATAACTACATTTCGTGTCCAGAAATAGCTGGTGTTTCGGAGGACCTTAAACTTGCTTTTCGCCTCATAGCCATTGAATAGATATATAATATTAAGGTCCGTTAGACAATGCAAAAAATCTTTCTCTTTACCGTTTTGCTTATTTATCAATATGCATACCGTTTCGTTCTCAGATTTGCAATAGAGAAGATATGAAACATACTTACATGAGACAAATTTTTAACCAATATATGGTATAACCAAGCAATTGTTCTTCGTCTAAGAATACATATTAGAAATAGCAAATATATAATCCTTGATATTTATAACTGTGGTTCTTTTGGATGCAGTCAAAGGAAAAAGCAATTTTTCAATGTTTTAATTGATTCTGTAAGATTTAACAATACTAAAAATAATGTATTACAAAACACTTGAACTAAATTTGAACTACGTAAAATAAGAAACGAACACACCTTTCAATTTCATTGTGGAAATGCTTGTGGTGTTATAACAAAAGAAATGTTTCCAGTCAGTAAGGTACTTTTGTTTGGCCTTCTTGCAGAGTTATTTCGTATCAGTGTTGTCTTTATGGCTGTTTAAGTAATTTCACTCTCTTGCTTATCTGGTTTTGGTGATTTTTTTAATGCCGTTATATCAGTATGCAATTTTTCGATGTCTCCAATCTGTGGTATCCATTACTGAATAGCTGATGCTAAGTCTGCTCTTACTAAAACAAGATAAAGCAACATTACAATATACATCAGTGTAACAGAGCCTAAAATTTACGTGTGATATTTATTTGTAATTAATAATAGACAACATCTAACTTAATGGAGATATGAATCTGTTATAAATGTGCCATATCATTATATATGAAAAATAAAGGTGGTCTGTTTGGTTCAGTTCATCTCTATGGTATTTTTTTCCTCTGTGGTAGTATGGTTGTTAGTATATGAATGAATTATTTTGCATCAAAACAATGGGATTTAATTCCAGAGGAACAAAGCACAAGATTACATAAATCAAAGTCCAGAGACAAGGCAAAATAACTAAATACCGAAGTTACTGTAAATTTAAATTCTGCATATGCGCATTTCGACAACTTATGTCTCTTCAGTGCAGATAAAATCTAAACGTTTGGAAGACCATAAAATCAAACATGTTAAACAAACTGATAGAGAACAAATGCCCAATATGGTCTAAAAGTAAAGCCATAATCAGCTAAGGACAGAGCTTTGCATGAGGGAGATACTCCTTAGTTTTCAACAAAATTTACAAAAATTTAGATATTGTAAGTTTCGAAATAGAATCGGCTTTCGGATCAGCACCGAAGTACCGACTACTGGGCTGGTGAATACCCTCGGGGACTAACAGTCCACCAGCAGTGGCATCGACCCAGTGGTAACAAATAACTAAATACCGAAGTTACTGTAAGTTTAAATTCTCCATTGCGCATTTTGACAACTTATGTCTCTTCAGTGCAGATAAAATCTAAACGTACAAAAACGAGAAACCAGAAGACAGAAGCTTAAAGACACTAGATCTACACACGAACCCCCCCC
>MJUU01040640.1:0-11163 GCA_002080025.1 Modiolus philippinarum
ATCAATATTTCTTCATTGTTAAACCAAGCAATAATGGCGGGTATTGATGGGTGTATCTTTAGGGGGTTAATGGTAAAAATTTTTTATGCCAAATGACGTTTGTAATGTTTATTTCTCACTTTTGAGACAGAACAGTTCCTATTTTTAGCGGTGTGAGATTTCCTTGTCTTGTACCCCCCGGTACAAGACAGAATTTACCAAGGCAACGTATTCTGACGTCATTGACGTCGTTTAGGAACNACGCTCACTCCCTTCAGAGATTTGTCCAGTGCACAGGTTACAGGGCCAAACAATCGCTCATTGTAGTATAGTTAGTAAAGCACTTGCTGTGCCTAACCTGTGCTAACATGGAGCCTTTGTACCATTTTTTTTATTTTTGGGGACCGATCCCTATCCAATTAAAGACCGCTCCTAACCCATATAACGCCAAGAATCGAGTCCACTCCTGAGCTAAATAGATCGGAAAATGAAGTGTCCGATCCTTAACGTAAACAAACNGGTAAGATTTCAATGGTTCTCTGACTCGGCAAGCCTCGTCAGAGAAATATTGAAATCTTACCCTTGGGTGTCTGAGATTTCTTGATCTTGCCTTTTCACCGGTGTTAGATTCATATAGTCTTGTGGTATAGGACTGAAAATTTGCATACAAATAATGTGATGTGTTACATGTATGATATTTGCCTGTATATTCCATCTTTATGTATACTTTTGGGGATATGATACACATAGGCTCCGCCTGCCTGTTATCCAATATCCTTTGATATTTATATCAATAAAATATTTGAAATTATTTATCAACCCATTTGTTTATGACAATAACATTTTTATGCCTGCACGATAAATTTGCATATATTTCTACAAAAATATGTTTTGCCGAATGACGATATGTTTTTTCGCAAAATAACGATAAAGGTACAAAACTGAAATAATTTCACGAATCATATATTTATGATTATAAACGGTATTGTTTGACCCATTTGACGTGTAACGATAGTTGAAAAGAAGCATTTTTAAAAACGGTTAACGATAGAGGGCATTCATACCCTCATAATGGGATAAATATATCGGGGACGGATCGACTTTGGGCCGGATCTACTGGGGACGGAACGACTGTGGCCGGAACGACTTGGGGACGGAAATACTTGGGGACGGACTGGTTTGGGACGGAAAGACTTGATACTTTTTTATTTCCTGGCTTGATGTCCCAGTATCTAGCTATTTTACATATATTGTGTATGTTGTACGTAGTTGTTTGTGTTAATTTGTATGTGTATGCGTAGTTTTCAGTACCAAATGGTTGTATAAGAATAAAGATATTACAAATACGTCTGCACTTGTATTGATCAAAAATTGGTCAAAGACTCAAATGGCCGGGTTGCGTTTTGGTGTTATTGTTTTATATGTTCCTTATAAATAGACCTTTAACATAAATGAGTCTGTGTGGGCTGTATAGAATATGCTTTTGAATTTCAAGGATCTGGGGAGAAAAGTGTACGAGGACTAAATTTCACCTTTCTGGTAACCTCTTTTGAAAATATTAATAACAAAAACTAACTTCCAAAGTCCAGAAAAATGGGGAAAACTTCTTATACGATTCTTAAGCAAAAATGTCAAGTGCACATCTTTACCATTTCAAAGATCTAGGTCAAAAAACCATAGAGAGGGTTAATTTCACACAAATATGTACTGTTGAAAATGTCAAAAGATCTGATCAATTCCTAAATGTAGAAAAATAGAACAAAAATCGAAATAATTCCATAAAGTCAGGTGCACATCTTCAATATATATTTAAACATCTGTGTTGTTTCAAAGATCTGGATTGAAAGCTGTAGGAGGAGTTGATTTCACAAAGTAGGCACCCTCTGTTGAAAATGTCAATCTAAGTTCCAAAGTCCTGAAAAATAGGAAAAAAAATTTGAAATAATTCCATAAAGTCAAGTGCACATCTTCAATATATATATAGAAACATTCTGTGAAGTTTCAAAGATCTGAGTTGAAAACTGTAGGAGGAGTTGATTGCACAAAATAGGTACCCTCTGTTGAAAACGTGGATAAAAAATGACTAAGTTCCAAAGTCCGGAAAAATAGGAAATTTTTTTCTGAAATAATACCATAAAGTCAGGTGCACATCTTCAATATATATAAAAACATTCTGTGAAGTTTCAAAGATCTGAGTTGAAAACTGTTGGAGGAGTTGATTTCACAAAATACAAAATGTAGGTACCCTCTGTTGAAAACATCGATAAAAAAATGACTAAGTTCCAAAGTCCTGAAAAATAGAAAAAAAATTGAAATAATTCCATAAAGTCAGGTGCACATCTTCAATATATATAGAAACATTCTGTGAAGTTTCAAATGTCTGGGTTGAAACTGTAGAAGGAGGTGATTTCACAAAATAGGTACTCTCTGTTGAAAACGTCGATAAAAAATGACTAAGTTCCAAAGTCCGGAAAAATAGAAAAAAAATGTCTAGAATAATTCCATAAAGTCAGGTGCATATCTTCAATATATATAGAAACATTCTTTGAAGTCTCAAAGATCTGGGTTGAAAACTTGAGACAACACAGCAAAGGATTTTTAATAATAGACTCGCTGAGGCTCGTTTGTTTTTATCTTGTAATTAAATACAAGAGATATTCAAATATTAACTGAATAACGAAATGTTTGGTATCAAAACTGCTTGTACAAATGTATGTTACCTTCTAGTTCTGAAATGTTACATGTTCTCGCCCTGTATTTGTTTTAAAACTCAATGTCATTGCGTTCTCGAGAAGTAAAAACAAATAATTTGTGACTTTGATTAATAATCAATCACGATGTCTTTGCATGACGGAGAATCTTTTGATCAAGTAATTTATGCCGCAATTAGCTACCAATAAAGATTAAAATTCAATATAGAAATTTGTACTATTTTTTATTCTCAGCGTTTTGATATAAATCGGATATTGATGGGAAATGATATGCTTTTCAACAGTTTTTAGTCAATAAAAAGTATTAAAAGTGCTATAAATATTAATATAGTAATTTTTATCTAACTATTCACACAGCTGGTATCATATAATGTGAGTGTTGACAGCTTCTTGAATAAATTGCTGGTAATTCTTTTATTGATTATCGGCAAGTTGTATATTTCGTTCACGGTAACTTAACTGTAAACAACAGACACGTCAGTTATGAAATGAACACGACCCACTGATCAGTGCGGAGATTTTCTTTGTTGAGATTGAAGATTTTGATTACAAATTATTGGTACATGTAGTTCGATTTTAAGTTGGATTAACATATGTTTCCACGATTTTGATAAAAGCTTTGATAAAAAGATGTAATTTTGGGTAAGTAAAATATATTTTTTAATAATAATAGATTTTTATATGTGAAAAAATAGTGCCAACAAATCTTTATTCTTGAAACGTACTAAAATTCTCTTTGAGTTTTTTTTCTTGTTTACAATATATTTTTGCTTTTTTTTCGATGGCAACTTTGAATTTGCAAGAAATTAATTTTGCATGCGGATGATAACTCTCTTCGAAAAAATACTAAGTTTAGATGCCTTTTATAAAAAGAAACACTACCGATTTCTATAACCCGATAACCAAAACCCGTGCCTGATACGAACTTGATTCAAATGTAAAAAAAAAAGATAAGACAGGACCCTGCTTTTAGAAAAGACGGTTGTCAATGGATCATTTTTTCGTTTTGATATTTAAAATATTCTTATCAAAGCATTTAAAAATATTTATCTCCTAGTCGCAATCAATTATTCCGTAAGATGAGCGAACAACATACGTTAATTAATGATTATTGTTTGTAATATTGACGATTATTGTTGCGTATAGTTATGTCACCCAAGACGACCTTTTGTTATTCTACTGTTCTTCTGATTATTGTTCTTCTTATTCTAATATTTATTGTCCGGTCGATTATTTTGAAGTGGCTGGTCAAAATAATATCGAACTTTGCACTCAGTTGCCCAGCCATCTGAAATTTATACAAAACACTTTGAAATTTTCAAAATGGCTGCAATTTCCAAGATGGCCATAGTATTTGTAATATCTCGTAGTTATGTTACCAAAGACGACCTTTTGTTATTCTACGGTTTTTTCTGATTATTGTTCTGCTTGTTCCAATATTTATTTTCCGATCGATTATTTTGAAGTGGCTGAACAAAATCCTTTCGAACTTTGCACTCAGTTGCCCAACCATGTGAAGTTTCTACAAAACGCTTTGAAATTTAACGTTCAACAATTGAGGATTCTATATCTCTTAAACTACTTGTAGAATTTCTTCATATTTTGTATAAATGTTCAGTAAGATGAGGGGAAGGGATCTATACAAAAAAAAAAATCAAAAATGGAAGTCATTTCCAAGATTTCCGCAAAAATATTTTAAAAATTTATACTTTTTTCGATTTCAACAAAAAATTATATCTAGAATGATTTTTAGGTAGCGAAGTGTTGGTATGATCAATTTGGTAACCTGTGATGACATCTGTCATTGCTCAGAATTGCAAATTTTGTTATTCTTGTTCTTCCAATAATTTTTGTTGAAGTGGCTGAACAAAATCATTTCAAACAAACCTTGCATAAAATCGCACCACCAACTGAAGGATGTTCATAATGTTTTAAAATTTTCCAAGTGACTGCCATTTTCAAAATTGCCGCCATTTTACGTTACAAAATTGAGGATTCGATATCTTGGGAATTTCTTCCAGAATTTGTGCATATTTTTGTATAAATGTTCATCAAAACAGAAGAAAGGAATGTTTGCAAAAAAAAAAATCAAAATGGCCGCCTTTTCCGAGGTTGCTTCTTTAATACGAAAAAAATATCAACTTTGTCCGATTTCAATTAGATCGATTTGGAATCTCCAAGAAAATGCAATATTCGAATTGTTTAACTGGAATGACATCGAATATTGCTCGCAATTTCAAATCTAGATTTTATTTTATTTTTGCATTTCACAAACGCACATAGAGAAGACAAAAAGAATCTCAAAAATATAAATACTTAATTTTCACTGATTTTTGCCTATATGAGATTTTTAAGTTTAAATCTGAATGAAAGCCGAGATCTAGTGACACTATTTCAGGCTATATGTACTATGCGGTGTTATGAGTTAATTCAAAATGTATACCAAAATGACTGAACATTAATTAAGAATAGCGTAATTGTCGGAAATACATCATATAGTGTAATGTAGGTTACAGTTGAAAGAATATTGCTACGTATATATGAATAGTTTCTGTATTGACAACAACAGTGCAGAAAAATATGTACATATGCTTGTTAAAAGTCTTAAAAATGGAGTGCAGTTTCCTGAATTTAATAGCTAAGCATCCATGTTTGACAGGAAGGCATTGATCTAGTATGTCATAAATAATGATAGTTTGTAGAAAGCAACAGTTCTGCAAATTTGGAACACTTTAAAAATGTTGAAATTAGTTCATTTTTTTATCTAATACAATATTTTGGAAATTTATTTATTTTGTGTAATGACAGGAATACTAGAATACCGTTACGGGGTTGTTAGCGGTAAACATGCATTTTGCTTCATGCATGGTTATCCTATTTTATAGTAAAAGCTGCTAGTGCTTTTTGATTTCAGTTCATTTCAACGACAGAAAATAAGATGACAACAAATAACAGAAAAATCTTTTCCCTCACTTTTTCTTATTAACAAGTGTTGTGAAATTCCTGTGCCAGTTTGTCAATTATGCATAATTTCACGTAGCCTAGTAATACTAGCACTAGAAGTCATGTGAGACATTATACTAGTAATTATGATATTGTAAGTTTATGAATAACTAACAGGTAGCTTATTGTCCATTAGTTATGCTACTGGGTGCTGAATTTATGTCATGTGCATAAAGTTTAGCCACTACTGATCTTATCGATCAGTCAGATGTACAAAATTAGTCATAGAGCATGCAAGCCATGTAACAACACATTTGGTAGCAATGCTCATTGTTGAATGCCTCACGAGGACCTCAAGATGAAGAACAATGATAGCGTTGTTCCATTGCTTGCTTTTACCATATAAATGTAAAGGTATTTAGTCTATACCCCTTCATCGATTATTTAAACATATGGACTACAAGCAGAGAACCTCCAAAAAACGAATAGAAAAATATGAGAGGATATGGAGTGAATGTACATGTGACAAAAACGCACACGATACACAGAAAACTCCAGTTTATCAAGGACAGGGCTTTTATTCCTGTCTACATCTTGATGTCGCCTAATGATCTTCAACCAGAGGTGAACAATATTCACCCCCTCAAGCGAGATCAAGACCTGTTACAGAGTAAAGTAACCGTGAAAACAATTGTCAGATGCTTGGTTTTTTACTATTCTCAAAATATTATGACTTTTGTGTACCAAGGTACACTATGACTAGGTACTTTTTGACATTCGAATGGTCTAACTAATCGACTAACACTTAACGTCATTAATGGATAGGTCTTGTACTTATTGTTTACTTTAATAAACAATGAAAGGATATAGAGTAAATGCACATGAAACAAAGTTTCGACAAATACATAGTAGAAGTTATCAATGATACAACACTTTTATTTTTGTTCTTCCAAGATGGCCCCTAGCACAGGTTTGAGCGGAATTCATTGATATATGTCAAACAACGCTATATCCATCAATCTGTGGGATCGTGAACAAACTTAAGAATAAGTTGCAAAGTGTTCTTTACATTCGCTGTCATGCGTTGCCCGACAAAAAGACTTACAGAAGACAATCACTAATTAAGAGATAACCATTCTGTATTTTAGGATTTGAAGGGGTAAATCGTAGATTTTACTGTCGCAAACAGAGTTTTCTGGCGACGCATTAGCAAAATCGAAAAAGAACGTTTTAAATCGATTTTAAAATTACAAGAAGTTTGGTTTGCGTCTGCGCATTACGTTGCTATTGGTTCCGATTGTAAACCGTTTGTTTTACCCTTGAAAATATTGTAGCCATCCAATCAAAATTAGCGATACAAGCATAAGTGCATTAGAATAAACAACAACTGGGCACTCATCGATAAAACATTTTATTAGTCATCTCTATATTATAGTTAACAATAAAATTCTATGTATAAAGAAAAATGAAGTTAGATTCACTTGCTCCGGAACAAGATGACATACTTAATTCTTGATGGAGATTCGCCGAGTTTCATTGAAATAAAACTCTTTGGCTTCACTGCTGGACAAACAAAAGGTTTCATCTATCGTCAGACGGTTAAATCCTACAAACACATTGTTCATTTAAGGTTTCCTAGGCAATGTGTTTAGCAAGATATCGGGCTTCACTGTCACTGATCAGCAGTTACTTTGTCCAACAATTATTTCATTGATCTATAATTGTGATTTTATTTTAAATGGAAAGAAAGGCAATTCTTTTTTTTATAGTTTTATGGTCTCCAATTTGATTCTTTAACAATTATTCCGCAAGATAAGTTTTCACTTTAATAGTACAAAAATTTCCGCTCTAAAAATTTCACTTTAATACTACAAATTTTCCCCAATTATGTATACCAGGCAACTTAACTTAATCCATGTGTTTAACATCGACATGAAATTGTACATTATGGCATGAACCGAGATGTCTCTAATGAGTAGTTATTGCATTTGGTAATTTCCATCTTATTCAAACGGTTAATTGTCTATTTTCATTGATTTAAAGGGAATAATTGTTCTTTTCAAGGATCTTAACCATGTCAATGTAAATTACATAAGATCAATCCTAAATCTTAACAGCTGTAATGATCTGAATTATTAATCTGATTCCCGACAGTATTTAACCCTATAAAAGAATAAAGGGTTGCATTTTTACCAGTCTGAATGTTGACTATATTGAAAAAAAAACGCAGGTTGTAAAATATAAAACCCCGATCAAAAAACTCAAAACGATTCGTGAATCTTCCCCATCATCATTAAGTCTTGGTCAATACTACTATCTACAGCTTACTATTCATTTTGTTTTCCGTTTCCTTTTCGTTATAGTATTGTTATCCAAATTACCAATGAATTAAACGTGCCCTTAGACAATAAATCGATCAAGTTATATTTACAGACACATTGTTCGGCTAATACCATGGGAGAAGTCTTAAATGAAAATATAATTGTGAATATAAATGGATTTGGACTGACACATGACCTCATGCTAGTCAACCACAAAAGGCTAAAGAAGTTTCAACGCAAGACTTTTAAGATAGGAACTTTTGTGGAATAAATGTCAGAAAACTATAGATGAGCAGGACAAAACTGGATTCCTCACCTTTTTGATAATTAAATTGATGACATATCTCCGAATAGCAACATTTTTTAATACTTTTTAGTGTACCATATCATAAGCATCCTTTCTAGAAGAAGAACCTTTAGACCACCAGTCTTTTTCCATTTGCTCATTGGTCATTGTGCCCATCTGTAGACAGATATTTCTTTATTTGGTACAATAAAACATCTTTCATAATGAGGAACTATAAACTAAAAAGTCCCGTATTCGAACTCATTATGTGTAGAATACATGTAATACAAATATGGGATATGTTCATAAAAATGGTGAATAAAAGGATATGGAGTAAATGCACATGAGACAAAGTCTCTACAAATACATGGTAAAAAACAAGCATAGGAACAACGCTTTTATTGTTGATCTTCATCTTAAAGTCACCATGAGGCCTTCAACAATGAGCTTTGCTCATACCTTATAGTAAGTTCAAGACGGCCCACATTTGTCCACTGAAAAACACAAAGATAAACTTCTTCGACCCAGCAATTAAAAAGTAATTGTTAATATCTTAATCAGTAGAGATTAATCATGGAGAATATACAATCTTAAACGTAAACGAAAACAGGTTTCACCAAAAAGTCCATTTCGTAGCGTTTCCGTTAAAAAAGGAGAAAAATGCAAATAAAATGTATTTGGGGTATAAAACTACGAAAATCATCTGTTAAAACCCCTTCTTCTGAAATTACATGTTCAAACACAAAAACTAAATAAATCAATAATTGATAATAAATAAAATCAAATTTGAGTCGTATAATAGAAATTGCTGCTCTCGTTTTCGTTGTATGTGACCTTATAGACAATGCGTTTCCGGTCGATATCTATATTCAATGTAACATCAATCCTAATGAAATTTTACATATTAATAAATTCCTTATCAAAATTAGTAATACGATTTTGTCATGCCTTTTACTGTTACATACTTATCAAATGCATAGTTATCATTCACTGACTACAAGAATTTTTTTTAAGGAAAGACATTTATTGTTTCTTTCGAATATATTGATTCCTCTTGATAAAAAATGGTCAATATTGCGTCGGTACAGATTGTTTTTGAACGATAAGTTACCGTGCAGATAGGGGATAGGAAAATTGAACCTTTTCAATATTCCTTTGGTTTAAAAGGGATTTCAGTCGTTGTTTTTAGAGTCATCTCCACGAAGGATTTAGGAAGTGCTAGACTGATTTAGTGAAGCTCTTACCTTGCCTGTTTATACTGGGCTATAACCTCACTAAACTTTATTCGCTCAGATAAAGAGACACAGCCAGAAACTCGCTCTTAACTTGATATGAGGCATGGGCAAAGCTCATTGTTAAATTTAAAAGCCATGGTGATTTCAAGATGAAGAACAACAATGTATTTGTACCATGCATGTATTTGTAGAGACTTTGTCTCATGTGCATTGTCTTCATATTCTGTCATTGTTTATCCTAAAAGCTGAAAAGGTGTACAAAGTAATATTTTTATGCATGAATAAGCATTGAAAGGGTATGCTTCTACAATTAGGCATTATAAAGTTAATTTCTAGATTCTCATCCACCTGTTACAAAAAATCTCGGGCGGGTGGGAGGATTTTTATTTTATATTTTTGACTGATTTTCACTAAGATTGATAGGAATTTAAAGAAAATTTCTGAATAATTGAAAAAAAACTAGAAAAAATGAGGCGGGTCGGAATGAGAATATATTAATTAATTTGATGTGGACTTATACATGGTAAAATTTAGCAGTGGAACAACGTCTTAAATTTGAAGTGACCACGAGGCCTTCAACAATGAACTTTGCTCATACCTCATTATTATTATTTAAGTAAATTCAAGAAGACCCCTAGCACCACGGTTTGAGCAGAGTTTCGATTTCGACGGGTTTTCATGGGAGTTAGTATCACTCCTCTTCTATATATATATATGCTTTTGGTACATATAGGTATCACTTTCAAAGTATCCAAGTTAATTAATACATGGCGATGGCATCTTGCTTGTCACAAGGCTTCGTTTGAATAAAAGCTAAAAATATATATCCCTTATTTATGACTGAATATTTTTGTTCTTTATGTCGTTATTGAGACATATCTAGGGAAGTTGTTTTTCAATTGACCTCAAAGTAATTTGAACTGATGGTCCTAGCGTATTAAGTATATTAGATTTTTGCCCGAATGACCCGGACAATAATGCCAATTACCAGAAGTGTCTGTACAGAAACATCAATGAATATATAAGTTTGATTAATTATCAATTATTGTATTTTCTATAAATCAATTTTCACACCAAGACAATAGATACCATTCTTTCATGTATGGCCTGTTCAACTACCATAAAATTAGCCGTGTCGACCAATGTTATTTAAAACTTACTTTTAATTTTAAATTGATTGCCGTTTTCATTATGTCAATCCAGACGTAGTCGGGGTGACATGTTGTTATTCTACGTTTCTTCTTCTTCTTCTTCTTCTTCTTCTTCTTCTTCTTCCAATAATTCTTGTCCGAGCGATTTTTTTAAATGCCTGGATGAAACGATTTCAAACTTTTCACAAAGTTGAACCACCATCTTAAGTTGTTTTCTATGCCCCTGAAATCTCCAAAACTGGTCACCATTTTCAAGATGGGGGTAAAAACGTTTATTGCCAGCAATTGCAAATGTAGTTATATATCTCTATTTATTTTGCTTGCTTTTGAAATTCGGCTTTCGATATTTTCCTCCTTAATTTTTTTTTCAGTTTATGTGTGCATTTTGTTTTCGTTTTAATGCTTCTGTTTTTTTTTTGTTTTGTTTTTGTTTTGTTTTGTTTGTTTGTTTTTTGCTTTGTTTTGTTTTGTTTTTGTTTTGTCTTGTTTTGTTTTTTTTGTTTTTTTTTTTTTTTTTTTTTTTTTTTTTTTTGTTTT
>MJUU01040640.1:11385-22744 GCA_002080025.1 Modiolus philippinarum
TTTTGTTTTTTTTTTGGTTTTTGGGGTTTTTAGGTTTTTTTCGTTTTGTTTTTGTCAGTTCGTGTGATCTGTTTTGTTCATACACCAACGTCAAGGGCGCGTTGAAAATCAAGACACATTTGCTGATTAGCAGGGATAACTTACTTGAAATTTTCAAAGGATGAGGATATACTGTAATTCCAGTTACAAGTATGCAATTTATCTTAGATTAGCAATATGACTGATATTATAGACAATTAAAAGACGCCTCTTTTAAATCTTGCTGTTCATCGTTGAACTGCTTTTATCTGGTTTATGTTTATATATATAAATCTCCAATGTATGTCAAAATGTAGAAGATGTTTGGTATCTTTTTTGAAGACTTGAAATTTTTTTTTTAATTTACCAGGCTGTTGTTACACTGCATGAAATGATACGTTTAAAAATTTTTAAAAATTATTAAATTTCTAGTTTAAAATTTAATTTGAATTTACCGTCATTGTGTGTATGTCTTATAGAAAAGATTTAAGTAAATTTAATAAATTTTTTAAATCTAAGATTTAATCTGATTTAAATGCAGTTTTCGGAGTATTAAAATCCAAATTTACACAAATTTAATATTTTTTTTAAACTTCAAGTTTAGTTAGAAATATAACTTTAAATAAGAAATCTAATAGAATTTAATATACTCAGTAAACTTCTAATATACTAAAAAATAAACTAGTTTTCTTAAAGCTTAAATTACAACTTTACTGAAAATAAATGATGGTTTAAATTTGTAGTTTAATTAGTTTAAACGTTTATTTTAGATAGTTTTAAATTAGTTAGTTAAATGATTTAAGTGAGGTTTAAATGTGATTTTTTATTGAATTTAAAAAGTAATAAAATGGAAAAAAATTAATGTTGCATCACAGCATATGCAAGTCTTTGGTCAGAGTATGCATATTATTTCGAACCAAAAGATATCGCGAGAAAATTGGGTTTCAATTTTTACTTACTAGCTCTGTGTGAGTTTTTTTAATTAAATTTTGAATATTTGTGGGTGTGTTTTAGCTTGATATCATCCTGTAAATTATAAGACCAGGGTCAGGTTTTTATGATTACAGTGTTATGTTAGAAGTGTTCCCTAATCGATGAAATACATCGATCTTTTATGTCGGCCATGGAATGAAATAAATCTTTAATTCTGGGAAGCATAAGGTGTCCACAGCAAAGTTACACATTCCCTCCCAGCCGATATCATCCAAGAATTACCCTCCTTGTTGCTTACATTCTTTTTCAAATGTTGTAAAAAACGACCAGAACCCCATCGGGATCACCCTTTTTGAACGACTGGATACATCGATGATTTCCCTGCTTTATAGTTTCATCAAAAATACATGTACAATTCTTGGTCACAGTTTATTATTTTTTAAATACGATATGTTTTTGAATTATCAATTTGTTTTTCAATTCACTAAATTGATGCTGTTATAGATTTGTTTGGATGTTCCAATATCACATTTTAAGTAGTCTCCCTTTACTTGGAAAATCTCTCTCTCTAGATGGGACGCATCTCTTCGATGACATATTGAAAAATTAAAAAAGAGTTGTCCTTCCTTATAAAGTACAGGAAAATATTCAAATAAATAATAAAAATTAGAATGAACAACGTAAAGCTAACTGTGCCTTAACTACACAACAATTCGGAAACTCTCCGGCACAAATTTACATAAAATAAAAGTTTTGTTCATACACATTTATCGTCGGTTTCGAAATCTCTACCTGGAAATTTATAAATGAAAGACCAGATCTCAGTACCCGCTAAAGGTCCTCTTCAGAGACTAATGGATTGACATAGTTTATTGGCATGAGCTATGGGGACCACTTTTGAAACTTGTAAAAAGAAGATATTTAAATTTGATGCACAATTTACTGAAAACAAATCTTCAGATATAGAAATAAATACATCATAGATCATCATACATAACACAGGTATTGGGTATAATGGTCCGAGGCCAGTTCAATCTGGCTACTAGGTGGCTGGTTGATTGATTGAGTATTGATTTTCTACTCATCATCAAGTATACCTGTCTCACGCTTTGGGCGTGAGAGTCACGCTTTCCAACTCTATATCACGCTCTCGCGCTCATCCTTTTCGAGAACAAATCTATTTCTAACAGAAAAAACTATATTTACAAGAACCCATAATTTCGGAGTTGTTTCGTATATTCTTTCATAAACCTGACCTACAGACCATTCAAAAAGAACCTTGTTACAAGGGTTCTTAACATGCATAAAGCTTGGCATTTTTTAACAACACGATAACTTGAGTTCACATCAAATTCAAAAGATGGGTTGTGCATTTATTTATTCCGCTCAACCACAGAAACATAGTTTTGGAGGGGTTATGTTTCGAAGCCGTGGATACTGGTTCCATTTCTATATCTCGGGGCCATGATCCCTCTGGGTGGTTTAGTGGTTGCTCACAAATGTAGACGATATTGGTACATGTAGCTTGACATGTTTGTTGTCCAGTCATTGTATTTTTTATCGACAAAGTCACAAGAGGAAAGATTCAAGCTCGTTTTTTGTTTAACTGTGAAGTATTAAATCTGCCGACTCCGAATGTTTCGAATCCATTTCGGGAAGAAATTTCTTTTTGTGTGTCGTTAACAATACGGGACTTCTGAGTCGTGTTCAACCCGGATTCAAGTTCTTATACTATACGAAAAAATCAATACATCGATACATTGAAAGGGAATCACATAATTAATGAACACTCTTGAGCTAAGGGTGGTTTATGTTGAATCTGATGTAGCGCTTTTAAGTTAATTGTTTTTCGTCAATTAAAATTTAGTTTAAGAATTTTCATGTAGGAACAATTATAAGTATGCACTTCAATGTCATAGATATTTTGTTTTCCATGTGTGTACACAAGAGTTCCTCTCTCGAAAGTCCCGTATTAAAATGTCTGTATGTGGGTTATTAATTTCCCATCATAGAATTTTGTGATATTTTCTGTGTAGAAACATAACTGTATTATTGTTAAAAATAAGCGCAAAAACTGAAATTGAAAATGTTAGGATTTGACATATAATCAAATCAAATCATATCAAATATTTCATTAAACCAATCATGGACCCAAAGGGGACAATGACACAAAACACACATGATTAAAAACATACATACAAACATACATATATGATAGGGAAATTGACTATATGAGGGGATATTTTTTGAAAATCAATCATAGTTTTTTATACTTTGCAATCATTATATCGCTTACATATATAAGGGGTTACCGTTGAAATAAGAGAGATAAATTGTGAAAGGTTCATTTCTCAAGTGATATCTATATTAAATTGTTTTTAACAAATTATCTCCCGTGTGTAAATTCTGTGTTCTGTAAATCCAGCAACTGATTTAAAGTACATGTGTTTTAAATCGCTTTTTTGTTATGAAAATGTTGTTAAGGGGATTAGGAATTAAAATTTCAAATTCTTTGGAACTTTCTTTATACATTTTAAATAATTAATTTGTTAAATTTCTTAATATATGAAACCTAAATGAACAAGTATTAGCAAAAAATGGCGGAATAATACCACTGAGACACCTTAAAACATACACAGAATCATTACTATTATTGAATATTTAAGATCATTGACACTTGTTTCATCATCGTTTATGTCTTTGAATTTAATAGGGTATTCCAATTTAAAAGGTTTTCTAAATTGAAAAAGGTGAACGATTTCCATTTTCATTTGTTTGTATTAAAGCTATCGAATATAACGATGAACATACATCAAAGCAAAAAGGCTTTTATGGGAAAATGTGAAGTAAAAAAATAAAAAAAAAACATGGCAATATAGAGGCAACACAAATTGATACAACATGGCAACATAGGGGCAATACAAACGGAGACAACATGGCAACATAGCGCAACACAAATGGGGACAACATGGCAACATAGGGGCAACACAAATGGAGACAACAAGGCAACATAGGGGCAACACAAACGGAGACAACATGGCAACATAGGGGCAACACAAATAGAGACAGCATAGCAACATAGGGTTAACATAAATGGAGACAACATGGCAACAAAAGGGCAACATAAATGAACAGCGTGGCAACATAGGGGCAACATAAATGGAGACACCATGGATAAAACAATAAACAAAAAATGAACAAAACGCCGTTCAGTTTAGTGATTAAGTCGATCACATGAGTTGTAATGTCATTCCGACGACCTTATTTATTTGTAAATACGAGCTGTAAAGTCGGTCTTTGGCCTTGTGAAGTCTTTCACATTAGTTTAAGTCGTTCCCACGTGTTGAAAGCTTGTCCTCACGAGTTGAAAGCCGTTCCAACGAATTGAAAGTTGTTTTCACGACTTTAAANTTGTTTGGTTTTTTTTCGTTTTGTTTTTGTCAGTTCGTGTGATTTGTTTTGTTCATACACCAACGTCAAGGGCGCGTTGAAAATCAAGACACTTTTGCTGATTAGCAAGGATAGCTTACTTGAAATTTTCAAAGGATGAGGATATACTGTAATTCCAGTTACAAGTATGCAATTTCTCTTAGATTAGCAATATGACTGATATTATAGACAATTAAAAGACGCCTCTTTTAAATCTTGCTGTTCATCGCTGAACTGCTTTTATCTGGTTTATGTTTATATACATAAATCTCCAATGTATGTCAAAATGTAGAAGATGTTTGGTATCTTTTTTGAAGACTTGAAATTTTTTTTTAATTTACCAGGCTGTTGTTAGTGATGCCGTTGCCATTCTAGTTGCAGGATTGTTTATATGTGAAATAGTTATTGTTTAACATTAACGGTTGGCCTTACCTGTGGACATTTTAGATGCTGTCAATAAGTTCTTGTCTTACTTACTCCAAGTAATCTCTGTATCTCCAACGTGTATTAACTGAATACAGTGACCTTTACTTTCGCCGACATGTATAGGCCTTTTCAAAAAATCATTTGGCCCGCCCTTAGGTTTCGGCATTTAAATACAAATAAACATTTCCGGTTATCAACCCAACACGACAAGTGTTGTTCGTCCTGAACACAGTTCACAAAACTATTCATATTTAGATTACCATGGCATTGTTTATTGTGACACTGCAATAATTTTGTTAGAATTAAGATGTATGCAGGGCTTAAGTTGTGCATTGTGAGCCAAACGTACGAGTGATAACCGGAAGCGATTCCATTTGATGGGAGACTTCAAATCCAGGAAAAGATAACAATACTTTTTGAAAAGGGCTATAATTATGTCTACCCAGACAGAATTGGGTGACATGTTTAATTCTACGTTTCTGTTTCCGTGGAATTTATTGGCTACAGTCTTGGTCAAATTACTAATAAAGAAATAGTGTTCTCTCGTAGTACTCAATTGAAATGATGTGTAGGTTTTGAGTTTTATTCACTGTCTTTGTCTTAATGGAACTTCTCAAACTGTGATTACTGCAGAGACCCATGTGTTCAGATGATTTTCAGTGTAATGTAATGTGCACAGAAATGTGGGTCGATGCGCGTGCTAAATGATTATGTAAGCAATGAGATATTAACAGTTGTTTTTATATGAGTACAGTTTCTGTGATCTTGATTATTATAAATTGAAACCTTTTATGTTAGTACAACACATGTTTCTGTAGTAAATACATTTTGTACTATTAAAGTAATAAAGATTCAAAATAAATTAATCTGGACTAATCATATTGGTAGATTGAATTTAAATGGAACAGCTGAACATGCTGAACCCGTTCTCTGGTCTGCTTTTAAAACAAACCAGTAACTCTAGACAGTAACATATATTTCATATATTTCTGCAGAACACATACCTGTACATATTAAAAAGTAATACTAAAATGTAGTTGAAGTCTCGCAAGTAGCTCCAAAAGATTACATTATGTATGTAGAGCAATTTGGATTTGTATTCCTGTCATTCCTTGTAGTTAATCCCATTGAAATTACACTCTTAAAATATATGTGACAGCTGAAATGTGTGCATGCGGTGCTTTGACATATACAGAAACTTTTACTTTTAAGTTTTGACATTTTAAGTTTCGTATATGAAGGTTATTTTGCAGTATCAGTAGTCTCAAGTTCCGTTTACATATTCCTATAGGGCGAATTGGTTTTGATACGTACTTAACCATGATCAAAGTTCAAAAGCTTTATAGTATCAATGAAAAACAAAATACCGAACTTCCTGAAAGGAGTACATTTTGTAGGTGCGATAAGGGCATGGCCTAAAAATAATTTTGCTTGAATTCAAAATATTTTTTGTTGAAAGGTTCTACACTACAAATTTTTTATTTACATTTCTGTTTTAATATGGTTAATACATAGTCTCTCTGAGATATGAGAAGTTTACACTGGTTCTGACCGGTGTGATGAATTTTCATATTCAACATATGCTAAATTCAACCCCGTGCTATTTGCCGACAAATCTATTAAGAATATAATTCTCATAGTTTATCATTTACCATTAGAGAAAAATATTACACCAAAACCATATTTAATCCACTCTCGATAGTTAAATTAAAAAAAAACTTTAAAAAGCCCGGCAAGCCTCGCAATTAAAATTATAGAATTTAACTATCTTTGGTGGATAAAATATGACAATGAACGAGATCTTGTGGTGTAATCTATGTATGTATTCATTGCCAATATTCATTTACATTCATCATGTCAGTCGTATGAACCCATACAAGTACAAATGTAGCTACATGTACTAACGATTTACGTCTTTACAGAGACCCGATTATTTCTTACCAGTTCGGTAATACTGACATTATCTGGTCACTGTAGATACAAAACTAACAAACAGAATTGTCAAGAGCCAAGTCCACGAGACAGAAAGACAAAATTGTCACCCGCAATGGTCCTGACTTGGTACAGGCATTGCAAAGGGAATTCGAGCAAATGATCAGTAAATGAAGGTATCAATTTTAGACTGACTACCAATAATTGGATATTTCATTATAATCAAAATATATAAATAATCCTTATATTGCACAGAGAGTGGCACTTTTTTCCAAACAGGTTGTCTTATTGCTTTACGGCCAAACATTCCGTACTATTGACCGATTGCTCCTCAAGGACAAGGCATTACCTTACACAGCACTTTGCGTCAGATCCCTGAAAAACGATCAAAGTGCTTATGATAATCGTAAACTAAAATGAAGAAAAAAGAACATTCCAAAAAGAAAGGAATGGCTTCTCTTATGGGCAGACACAAATATTTAATTAAGAAATGTTAAGTGAATGTAAAGCATGGCATAAAGTATAACCCAAAGGTGGTGACACAACACCGGAAAAAGTAATTACAATATATTCGGTATAACTGATGTAATTCATCATTTTAAACAACTGTGACATTGGATTGATTTTATATTATATTTCTAAGGGTTTCATGATTGATTTTCGATTTTTTGCAGGTAGTAGCAACTGTCTGAAAAGAGATAGTCTTGCTGGATCAACGAAATCAACGAAATCCATTAATGAATTAATTTACAAAACCTGCGGAACTAATAAATAAAGTATATATTTCAAGGAAATTGGTAAGAAACAAATTAATACGGAGAAAAGGAACTTATTTTCTATGGCACACAACTACATTTTATGGACAGAATATACAATTAACTGTCTGACGTTCAGAAAAAGTAACTGAAAATTACAATAATGGTAGATATAGATCAACGAAACAGAGTTGTCTTTCTTGGTGCTGGAGGAGTGGGGAAAAGTTCCATACTTCAACGGTTTCTATTTGGAACATACAGAGAAAAGTACAAGGAAACCATTGAAGATTTGTTTGCCAAGGAGTATGATATAAATGGAACTCATTTGAAAGTTGACTTTTTAGATACTGCTGGAAATATTGCTTTTCCGGCGATGCGGCGTCTTTCAATTGTGAATGCTCATGGCTTTGTTCTAGTGTATTCCATTACAAACGAACAAACTTTTGACGAAGTGAAGCAGTTATGGGAACAAATCAAAGAGGTTCGTGAAAATTATCATGAAATTCCGTGCGTAATTGTAGGAAATCACCTTGACGAGGAAAATAATAGACAAATAGAAAGATTCGACGCTCTAAACTGGGCATACAACGAAGATTTAGGAAGTGGTTTCATTGAAGTTTCAGCCAAAGATGATACAGGAATCACGGATATATTTAAATTGTTATTAGAGCAAGTGAAAACTCCTCGAGTGAAACACTCAGATCGTTTCTTACTCCGAAGAATGAGTGTTCATTCATTAGAATGTCCCGAGGCCGATTGTTCGAGTCCGGACGATGATCATGGAGAAGACAAGTCAAAATTTTCACGCAGTCGCAGTTTGATTCGGAGAGGAAGCAAGCCAAAAATGAAGCGATCTTCAAGATCAAAAGGTGACTGCGCAGTTTCGTAATTTTATACCCCCTTTTTTAAATATGTAACATTCCAAACAAAAATGGCTACCAAATGTGCTTATTATTAATTTGAGGTATATTGTTTATATATGCAACATTTGCTATAAAAGTGTACAAAAGAATGCCATAACAGATAAAATAACAATGAAAAGACATGAAATATTATAAAATGGCGTTTTGTGTGTTCATTATTGTATTCGCTGACTACTAACTTTATACGCTCAGTATGGTTGTATATGGGGATTTTTATTGTTTATTTGTATTAAAGTGAACGAAGCTTAATTTATTATTAATTAGTGTTTTGCATAAAATGTATGCCATCAAATTTTATTGACACTCTTAATTTCAGACCAAAATGTATATAAAACTAATTTATGAATTTATATAAATCCAATTGCAAAGTAAGTAAGAATAGAACTGTCAATCTAAAACGAACAATCGAAGGACATTTGCAATATCGGAAAAATAAAGAAACCAAGACATAACATGAGCACGGTAAAGAAAAGAAACTGAAGACGCATACCAATACAAATTTCAACACGGTCCCCATTAAAAAAAACCATGGATGTAATCAGGTGCACCGGTAGAATAAGCACCTCCTGCTTCTAATAATATACCTGCCGTGTACAACATGTACACTCCAGTAGTAAAGTCAAATCCGACAGAGGAGAAAGAAACCAGGTCCTGAATTTCGAATGAGTTGGGAGATGTAAACTCCATACGCCGATGCTTTTGGAATGTTGATACAAAGAAAAGGGAAGTTTGCTACTGGAAAAGTGAAGTCATTATGTTTGTCATACAGCCTGGTTTGTAGTGTACCTCTGTTGTCAATTTCAAGATGAAGGTCAGGGAACGAGGCCGATGAGGAAGTATCTGTAGTTTCTTGATTTCCAGCACTTTTGGATAGACAAGATGAAAAAATCGCGAAAGCGAGGGTTGGTTAGTGATAAAATATAATCTTTATAACGGAAGCTGAAATTAAAGGACTGTGCCAGTTTTTTATCTTTATTTTGAAGAAGCTTTTTGATGAATTCAGCCTTATATGAATGGAGAAGCAGATCGGCTAAAAGGGGTGCTCTTAGTTTGTGCCCATTGGAATTCTGATTAGGCGATTCCTTAGATGTGTACGCAATTGTCTGCACACTGTTTCTCAATAGTCCGTTCAATGAATTTTAGCACTAATGCAAACGCGTGCAAAGAAAATTAAGACAATGACCAATTCTGGAAGCTGAGTGTGTTATCTCAGTCTTTTATGAACACCTTTATATGAACAGTATCCGTCATTTTTTCTTTTAGAATTTTGTTTAAAAAAGAATAGAACATCACGTTCGTCCAAAGGTCTGACCTTACTTAATTTTGGCTTCCCATTTATTTGCTCTCTGTCAGTTCTATACATCTTTCGATTCATGATGTCTTCTTTACTGTAACTTTGGTATTTTTCAATTTGCCGAAACATTGAAAAACTATACTTCACTTAGTGATGCAAAGCTTTAACGGACTCTTTTATATAAATATTTTATGAGGTGAAAATAGATTAAAATTCACTGTTTAAAATAGCACTTATCAATAGAAATTTGAAACCCTAATGATGCCATTAATGACTACATTGTATATTATACTATACTTAGTTCTCTTATGATTCTACCATTTAACTTTTGTACGAGTGTATGTTGATGCTGGCATTGTCCATGATATGCACTAGTGATATCACTTTTCCTGGTATTAGTGATATGACTTTTCCTGGTATTAATGATATCACTTTTCCTGGTATTAGTGATATCACTTTTCCTGGTATTCTGTTTGGCGGTTTGTTAATTTTTTTAGACGTTGTCATTGGTTTATTTTGACTGTTACAAGGAAACGGTGCGATTCGGAACAAAAATCAATGTCACAAGCAAACGGACCCAAAAACAAGCAGGAAAAACTTTCTGCAAGGTGAATATGAAAATGACGAGAAATGGTAAAACAACTGAGTGACATTATATAAACTGGACGTCAAATCAAGTTGTATCACAGTGGTGCTTCATTTTCTTTGGAAAACAAAGTGTTCAATAAATCCCAATACCTTTGTGGGGGTGGAGCCAAGACAGTGCTACAACTTCCAATTTCTGGAAGTTATTGTACAAGAAACTGTACAATAAATTCAACAAAGACTATAGAAATTATTTACACACCTACATATTATATTGTCTCCAACAAATTTATGAAATTAATCTGAATCGATGCCCATTCTAAAAATTCAAACCTGTCGTTTTCGGTAAGAAAAAGGACTGCATTCAGCAAAAGCAAATTATGCATGAAAATCCTTGTAAAAATAGCTAACGATTCTGCACTTAAATGAAATTTTATTGTGTCAGTCATTTTTAAATAAAAAATTAGCAACTGCTATATGCGCTCTGGTAGTAATGTAAAAAATAGGCCCATGTGCCCTTAAATCACTTAAATAATTCTTGTCTCAAAAAATAAATTACATTTTTAACAACAAGCGGATTAAAGCCACCGACTTTACTATCACAAAGAAAAATTTAATAATCCTGTTTTAAACTACCCGTTTTGACGTATAATTAAAACACATCTTTACGAACTGTACATGAAAATGAAATAATTATAGGATTGTAATGAAAAATTAGGCGGTTTTCATACCATTTTCGGGATTTATATGCCCCTATTCGCTCCTGAAAATCCCTGACAGGTAAATAGAGCAATGCTATTCAAAATTTCTTTTTATCCCCGAAGCAACGCAACGATTTGTATAATATTTATACAGTAGCTTTTGCTCAACAGTGCAGTCCTAATTGATTATTTCTGTAGGAGTTATGCCCCTCTTTAACTTTGAAAAATTCACCAATTACGTGGGATTTCAAATTCTGAAGCGGCGGGGATATATGGCTATGCGTAGCGCTTGCCATGTTTGAAAAAGTTCTAAAATTTGCAAAACTTAGGGACCGACCATTTAACCTGAAGGGGGGGGGGGGG
>MJUU01040640.1:28894-42935 GCA_002080025.1 Modiolus philippinarum
AAAAAAAAAAAAAAGAAAAGAGTAAGTGGCAACTTTTATCACTATACAAATTTTACTATAAATTTGATTTCTGTATATGGCCATTTCTTATGTCTCAGTTCAGAATAATTCAAAACATTGAAAGACCGTAAACAAAAATTTTTGAAAATCTGATGGAGAATAAATTTCCATAATAATCTAAATGAAAAGTAAAAATCCTCCAAGGAGACAGTTATAAGAAATCTGTGGTAGTTACACCGGGATTTGTTTGAGCATCTATGAAATAATTTTTTTCCAGATGTATAATAATAAATCTCTGTCGGAAATTTAAAACGTCAATATTTCAAATTAGCGGAAAACAGGAAGTGTTTTGCACAACAGATCTGTAATTTGCCTCTACTGTAATGTCTTTTATAATATAAGGCTTCAGACGTATAATAAAGATATGTCATTGATCTAAAATTATTAGTACTAAAATTTCAAGTTACAAAAGCAAAGGAAGTTACTACGTGATTTTTCAGGCTAGAAATTCAAATAAAATTCTTTTCTTTAGAGAACGCAGACTGAAACTCCGAAATCTTCGTAGAAAACTGTTTTTTACACTTAAAGTGTGACAATGTTAAAGTGGATGCACAATGGTTAAGTTGATGTTCACGTTAAAGCCATCTCCTAAATAACAATGTCGGCAAATACAGTGGCATTTCTATAATTAAAAACAGTTAACATGTTATCACCGCAGCTTTATTGTTGTATCAGGAATGATATTCTGACCTGTCGATGATCTTGTCAGTCGATTGCATAAAATATTTCAAAAAATAAAATAAAACATCATATTTTTAAACATCAATCAATACAAATCTGAATATGTGAATTCGTCACCAGGTATAAAGGGGTAGTATACAGTGGGTCTCTTATCATATTCGAGGGACGTACATTTTGTATGTCCCGAGAATATGATAAAAGACCCACTGTATCGGATTTACATAGGAGTTATTAATAATCACTTCGTGTCATCTTCAGCAATACAATGTTTCAATTTATGAAATAAACCAGATGTAGTCAAGTATGCTATACGATCAACTATTTAGAAGCTTATCTTAATTGTTAAAATTTAATAGTCACTTATCAGTAGAATTGTATGGACAAAATAGTTCTCCGTTAGTCTTGTTTTTGTACAGTTTTATTACCAAACCTTCAAATTTCACTGATAGAAGATAACTATCCTATGTAAATAGTAAAATAATGTACGAAACGACACCTTTAAGAGAGTCATAAACATAAGAACGCATGATCAAGTAAATTGGCGTCGACTGGTACTGCAGCAGGACCCGTCTTCATAAACATCTTTGGTATTAAGATTGTAACTAAAAAGTAATGGTATTAAAAATAATTTTGTGTAAGCTTTCCCCACAATGCATTTGCTTCTGTAACAGTCAAAAGTGGTGATTGCTTGTTAATTGATTATTCGAATGGACGTCCGTCTAATATCCTACATTTTGCAATTTAACTTATGAGACAATATATAAATAACATATAGCTACAAATGTATAGGAGGGTGACAGAGCAGGTTTTTACCATAAAAAAAAACAATGTCAACCGTTGCGAAGCAGACATTGAATTGAAAATCATTGAACCATAAACAATGTTACCCTCTGCTCACTGATGCATGAACAATGTTACAGGGTATCATTGTTCATGCTTCAATGGTTCCATATGTTAGACCGAATTGGCACATACTTCTTCACCAACGAGAAGACAGGAAATTTACATAAAGTATAATGTTTTGTGCAGTCCGTTTCTAATTTAATCGCCTTCAAAACAACAGCTAGCCAAAATATCCAGAAACAAGAAAAAGTAAAACATAATATGCAAATCATTTCTTTCCAAAAAAAAATAAAATAAAATAAAAAAAACACACACACATTAAATGGCGTTATGGATTTTTCTGACATACAAGCAATACATTAACAACGAGATCTATCCATAAAGTTAGACTTGAAACAGAAACACGTGGGTATACAAAGGTAAGTGAGTATTTTCCATATTTATGTTTATTTACACATCCATGAATATTTTCTTATTGTTACAGCTTTTTTGCAACAATTATTCACAAAAAAACTAACTTCTATGAAATATTTCTTGATTTCTTCATTTACAACTGACAGACACCGACTAAGGCAAAACCTAACTTTTCGATGGCAGTTTGACGGGTGCCACGCGTGGAGAAGTTTATGCTTATCCTCCAGGAGCACCTGATGATATCCCATTTTTTTGTAGGAGTTAACACTGCTAGTGCATTAGTTTTGTGTCGTTTTTGTTCATGTTTGTTTATTTGGTTTATCTTTGTCATGGCGTCTCCTTCGTGTTGGATACAAGATTATATAAAATGCCGTGATTTTTGAATTTTCCAATTTCTCATTTTTGCTTCGGTATTCGTTTGCCGATGTATCAACACTTGGTTATTGTCCATGTATTAACAATGTAATTCCTTTTTCTTATCTTAACTAACCAGAAGGATCAGTTTCAGGTTTAACAATCACTTGGCCTCCGCCGTCCGCCCGTCTGTTAGATTTTCAAATTTTCCTCTGAAATTACTGAAGCAAATTTAAGCAAACTTCACAAGAATGATGTATGCATCAGTGTATACATAGGTATGGTTCAGACGCATTTATTTCCGGTGAGCGATATACAGCCTCAGGCTCTGAGCCTCTAGGTATTTCTCTCACTCTATATTCATTACAGATACTAGACTACAAAAGCTTATATACATTATAAATATTGGGGGCTTGATCGATTTGAACGTTGTCTACAGCTAACGCCTACAGGAACTGATAAAGGATAAGGAGTAGTTTTGGCATGAAAAAAATAAACTGATCGTGCATTCAACACACATATATTAAAAGCAAAATAGAATAAAAAAATAATAATACAGAAAATTCCTGAAGCTGACATAGTTCATACTGTTAGTGCTTTATTTTTTTGGCGTTTATATAATGTTCTTGTTTTTCTTCTTCGTGGTTTACGTTCTCTGTTACGATGTATTCTGTATTTCATGATTTTGGTTTTTGCTTCGGTATTCATTTGGCAATTTATCGATTATTATCGAAGGACAAAATTTTTAATTTTGGCGATTTCACAACAGTTTTGTTTGAAATTGCAATGAAAACATTGCTTTATTTTCCAAACCTAAGCTTTTCATTCCCATTTCAAAATGTTGTACCCATTATCAAAGTCATATAAAGTCTTTATTGACGGATGCATATTTATTGAATACAGCAGCTTCCGTTTCTCGCGAGCAACCCGATAAAATAATGGTTTTCCTTCATGAAAATATCCGGCATAACGATTATTTGACGATAAATGACAAAATAATGCGCCATTTTATTACATGCAAGATATTTGATGCTTAATTACAAGGATAACTTAGAAAAGAGTAAATTTACTATACTTAATGACATTTGCCTGGAGATTCTTAAGCTTTACATTTAATATAAGGTATTCTGCGTTGTGTAGATAAAAATCCATGAAAAGAAATGAAGTATCGAAGCCAGATAGAATACCGCTGTACTTAAACTGAAATAAAAATGGAATAGAACAAAACTAGTTTTAGCATCAGAATGAAGCAGTCCCGCTCTCTACATTACATGACAAATGTGTTGTTGTAAGTGCAGGCAAAGCTTCCAATAACATATTTTTGCATATAAAGTACATTATTACAACTGCCTCATCAAAAGGAACGATTTTAATTTCAAATTTATCAACTTCCCTTACATGGAAATCTCCTGCTTACGGTGTCAGGTATGTTTCATACATGTAGTTGATTCGATACGCGAAAGCTAGCACAAATTATACAGACTTTCTCATTACACATACATGCAGTTACATTGTATCTCCGTGACCGCCTAATTAATTAAGGCTTCACAAAATTCCGTCTCATACCATCATAAAAAAAGTTCTTTAATAAATATCAGCCCTTAGTGGAAACATTTGAAGTTTTGGTACGAACTCTGATTCGTGATTCTTCTTTTACTTACATTGTAGTACTTGGATGGTCTTTTCTTTTAACTGTGTACGACCTTACAATAGGTATTGCTGGTGAGTTGCTACCGGACACTACCTCAAGGGAAGGGAGGTTTGACACGCCAAAAAATCGGTTTCAAAAACCATTTCTTTTGAAATGCCTGTGCCAAGAAAGGACCAGGGTTCGACATTTTTTCCGGTGGTTTCCACCTGATTTGTCTTTTTGTCTCATGGACTTTGGCATTTAACAACTTTGTTCGTTAACTTTTGTTATTAATCTCATTTGAAAAATAAAGAGTCGGATACTGCTTAGGTTTTATTTTCGGACCGGAACAGGAATTTGACAGCTTTTCCTTCTTGACGTCATAAATCACTTGACAGATGTGTATCGTCATATTTTTCTACTTTGGCGTGTATAAGCTTTTTCCGTTTTGGATGTTAAAACCGGACACCTTGTAAAATATCATGGTGACATATCCTTTCTCTCGTTGTAACTAATAGAACATATCATAGACTATCTCTTTACAAAGAAATATAAAATTGTCACGGATAAAAGGCTCTTTTCTATTAAGCTGAAAATTTCCTACCCATATAGTCCTGTGCATTCTATGAAATTTGGTTGAAAATGGCTAAAATGAGCAATCTGGATCTCGATTCTAGAAAAAAACAAGCCTGGTGACCCATACTTTTTATTATAGATTTAACGTTAGTATGATGTTTTCTTCAGTTATGCCGACTTAGAGGAAAATCTCATGGATATGAAAATAAGAATCTATACCTCGAAGTGAATCGTAGATAAAGAAGTAGGACTATTGTGAAAAAGGGCATATATTTCACCCGACTTCGAAAATAAACTGGAAACTATAGTGTGATATGATTAAAGATGCAGTTACCAATTATTGTCTAAAAAGGGCCAAGAAACATGCTCTTAGGATGTTCAAAGAGTTTATATGTTAACCAAAGTCACTGTTAGAATAATTTTTATACAAATAATAATCCCACATTTTCTAAACTGCCCATGGACTACGTAAAATTCAATATTTTTTCCCTATAAAATATCTGTTGGTACCTGTTGACAGAGCTTCAAACAACGTCGCTGTCATTCGAAATGCTCTATCGATATCGAACGAAACTAAAATTAACTGACTAGGTCAAACACTTTCCTACTTACTATTGAGTAAAAACGTTTATCAAACAACATTACAAGGATGAAAGAAATATTCTAAGTCAAACCTAAAGATAGCACCTTATGTACTATGTACTGGGTCCTTACGGCATCGAGTAATGGTTCTACAAAAAACTTATCCATCCATTTAACCACTGGACTTGCTTGTATCAAGGGGTAAGTTATAAAAAACCGAGAAAATCATGTCAAAACTCTGGTTTAAATTGCTTTTTGGGCGTAAACTTTCAATTGAAATTTTAAATAATTACAATAATTAAAAGGCCTAGTTTTATCTATTGACAGTTATGGTTATGCTTTATAACACTCTACCATATAATTTGATCAAGTCTGAATTGGGAAAAATTTTCTTATAACTTTTTTTAGATATTCTGTTTCAGTTTATTTGTTTTAGAAAAAGCAAGAATTATTCTCTAAATATTACTTACAGCAATTATTACAGATTATGTACCTCGCATTGCAGATCTTTATTTGTTCTGTTTCGTGTTTGAACTTGACTTTATAAAAAACATAAAATGGAACCGCACATTTAATTGAATACAGCTCGCATATTGATGATGTTCTTACTATTGGCAATATTATGTCGCATCATATACCCACAAGACCTGCAACTTAACAAAGCAAACGGTGATGTTGAATACTGCCTTATCTGGATTTAACTAACATTGACTCAGGTAAAATAAAAACTAAAATCTGTGATAAAAGGGGTGATTTTTTTTTATCTTACTAATTTTCCTTTCCTTTACGGCGACGTTCAAGTAGCTCTTTTCTTCGGGGTTTTTATATCTCAACTGGTACGACTCGCACTCGTTTTTTCTACTCTTGACGAGTTTCGTGAACTTTTTCATGAGCTTTTTCATAATTTATTAAAGACATTCAAAATGTTTTATATTATTTATGATTTTTTATATCGATATATTGTGTGACTCGTAAACAGCTTATAACGAAGGACATTTCTTATCCTCGGTTGTACGGAACTGTTTAAATAAATGCCCAGCGACTGATTAAAAAATCCTGAAACTTACATTCTTTGCGTAATAGGGTATCGACAAGATATTGGCACGAAATCGTTAACTTGGCTTGGGGATCCAATGAGATGAAGATTTTACACATATACTGGTCTCTTACCAACTATTAGTCTTCTGAAATACATGATGATTCTTTACAAAAGCCTTCGGGAATATTTGAGTTTGATTTTTTGTTCGAATATAGTGCAACAGCGTTTTTTGATCAGAAGACTAGGGATTCTTGAGCTTTACCGATATTTCGTAATTAAATTTGTCTTATTATTTTCTTTTTCTCGATGGTAGTCATTTAGTGAGTAACCTACCTGTATAGGGTTTTATTCGTATGTTTATCAAACCATATGGAAACGGGATTTTGGTACCGATAAACTGGTTTAACCCTACTGGCTTTTGCTTGTGCCTGTACCAACATGACCAAGTCTTGATATACCAAATTCAAATGATCGTAGTTTGCGTTTAATTTTTGTCTTTCATTTGTGTTTTTCCGGAGTATTTCCCTCATGGATTAAGGGATGTGATTGATATTATCTGCCAAAGTAGATGTTTCCTACGATATCCTCCTGTTTAATTGTTAGCTAAGTTAGCAAAAAATCCATTACCAGCAAACCAAGAAAGCGATTACAGAATATTGTTAAAAGGTGACGAATTGCATAATAATCTGATCAAATGCAAATGTTTGAAGTGCATAGGCTGTGTATAATATAAGGAACAAGTGTAAAACAACATTCAAATGTCAGATTGGACTAGAAAGGTGTTGTAAGTGATGAACTGTCAATACTTTTTGTCTTTTCACAACTTTCTCAACACAGAGCTGACATATTTAACAAAGTGAGTTTGTTTGATTAAATTTTACAGCTTTGTCTCAGTAATCGAAAATCTACCGAGGATTTAAAAATATGTATTCTGCAACAAAAGAAATGCACTATTCCAGGCCTGGGGTCAATTACAATGCAATGTAATGCATTACATTTCTATTACTTTGTGAATCTAGCATTACAATTACAATTACAATCAAAAGGTCAATTGTTCAGAGAACAATTGCAAGGTCTTTCACCAGTTTTCACCATGATTTCAGGAAAGTCACTACCGGTTTATAATTGCATTTATTTCCTTTTCTCCAGTGTATTTGATAAACCTATTTTTACTGTTGTAAAGATTTTACGGAAAAAAAACCCTAAAAATTGGCTATGACCTTGACCTCTGACCTTGATGACCTTTGACCTTGTGCTGAAATTGAAGGTCTCTTTCTACTGATTAATTTGATATGTTACTTGACTATACTATCTATAACGGTTTAAAAGTTATATGTAAATAATCCTTTTCCGAAACGCGTCAAGAGCAATAACTCTTTAGAGAGTCACCGGAGNAAAATATGTATTCTGCAACAAAAGAAATGCACTATCCAGGCCTGGGGTCAATTACAATGCAATATAATGCATTACATTTCTATTACTTTGTGAATCTTGCATTACAATTACAATTACAATTACATTTTTTGCCTCATGTATATTTACATTACAATTACTTTGCCTTTGTAATGCATTACATTACACATTACTTTTTCAGTAAAAAAAAATAAAAACATATCAAAGACAGCTTTTAAGATGCTGGGTACATATGATGCATTGTACATTAGCTATAAGAATTTTATTAAACTAATCAAGAATGCAAAGAAGGCATTCATAATACAGCTGCAACATTAGTATTAGACAAAAACAAACAACTGTATAGACCATTACTGGTCATCTATGTTAACTTTATATAGTTTACATTTCCACTGCATTTGATCATCATAAGGTTTCAAAAAATATCACCAGGAGAACAAAGATCCAAAAATTTACTTTTCCAGCTATTAATTAATTGTCTATCAATAGTCTTCTGCCATTTTAAGTTGTGATTTATGGTTTACTTGGTATCATATGAAATTTATACATGCAATTAATTTCATTGGAATACTAGTATAAGATGTCGTAGCAACACCCTTTTTTCAACACCCATCACCTTGGATCTGCCAATATTCTTCTCATTGATTTTCTTTATGTAATAATTAAAGTATATTTCAGAGTAATTAATTGAATTAAAGTGTTTCGTAAGAAAAGGGGGGTCAAGATGCCTGAGCGGGCAGCGTGAAGGCATTTTTACTAACTTCGGTATTTAATTATCTGAAACATTAACTAACTTAAAAACTTCGAATATAAAAAAAATACCGCCAAATATGAAAAATACAAAAACGTATATATAAAACTAGATGCTGACATCCCGCCATTGGAATAGAATCTTTTACTCATGTTTATTTAAGGTTCAAAAAATATTGTCCTTCCTCCATGACAATTATGTCATCGAACCAGCTGACAAGGCCCAAAACAACATCACATTTATCTACAAAAGACACTACATTGACTGCTTAATAAAGGAGATGGGCATTGACAATTCATTTGGTAACCCCACGTACAAACTCTCCTCCATACCAAGGGGGACATACTAAACAATCGCAAATCAGTATTGTCTTCCTTTATTATAAGTTTGAGTGAAGAGAACAACAGCATGCTTTGCATCTACTGGGTACCTAAATTACATGAATGCCCTTACAAACAGAGATACATTGCTGGGTCTGCCAGATGCACAACATAACCCCTTTCTAAGCTTCTCAGTTCATAACGTATTGTTGTCAAAGATGGTCTCCAGATATAAAGTTATAAAGTATACTCAACAAGTGGAATGAATCAGATATGGATTCTCAAAAACTCAAAAGACTTAGTAGAATATCCATCTTCAACTGAACTCAACCACTGCAACAGTGTCAAAACATTTGATTTTTCTACTCTCTATACTACTGTTCCACACGATAAGCTAAAGTCAGTACTCCGGGATTTAATACATCAGTCTTTCTGTACTAAAAGGGGCGAAAGGAGATATTCATATTTAGTAATAGGTAAAGGTGGGCCTATTTTGTTAAACATCACACTGATTCTCACAAAAAAAGTATACAGAGGAGGATGTCATTGCAATGCTGGAATTCTTGATTGATAGTATATTTGTAGAATTTGGAGGACAAGTTTTCCAGCAGACAATAGGGATACCTATGGGGACTAATTGTGCGCCACTTTTAGCAGATTTGTTTCTTTATTCGTATGAAGCAAGGTTCATACAAGGGCTAGTTCAGAAAAAAAGACAATAAGCTAGCCAAATCCTTAAATTTCAGTTTCATTGATATAGATGATGTTCTTTCATTGAGCAATCCTCAATTTAAGGATAACCTTCATCTTATATACCCGATTGAACTCGAAATTAAAGAGACCACTGATACACCATCATCAGCATCATACCTGGCCCTATACCTCTACTTTGACAACTCTGGACGTCTGAAAACAAAACTTTACCACAAGTGTGATGATTTCAACTTTCCAATAGTGAACTTCCCGTTTTGGCGCAGTAATATTCCCACTCCTCCGGCAAATGGCGTGTACATTTCACAACTCATTCGCTATTACCGTGCCGGTAGTTTGTACAGCGATTTATTTTGTCAACAGAGCAAAATTACTGTCTCAAAAACTTATCCATCAAGGGTATGTTCAGTCACTGTTGTAATTGTCACTACAGTAGTTTTACGGTCGTCACCACGATTTGACAGACCATAACAATGTTTCTGTTTCACAAATAAGAACAGATATCTTTGCGTAGATCCAGAGTTTATTACCGGACTGACTTACACCGAATGTGACAAAACCGGACTTTTCATTGGGTGCCACGCGTGGAGGAGATCATGCTTACCCTTCATGAGCATCTGATGATACCCCAGTTTTTACATACTGTCTCAATTCATGTTTCTGTGAATTGCCATGATTTTGGATTTATGATTTTAGAATTTCCACTTTCCTCGTTCTTGCATCGTTATTTGTTTGCCGATGTTTGCTGTATACGTGTTTCAAGAAGTAACCTCTCATCAGCAGCATTAAAATCAAATAATATGGAAAGCCATCATCCAAAAGTAGTCCAAAAAGAAGTATACTCATTTCCAAAAATATCGAAATAGGAAGCCAAATCCAGTACCAAGGACATCTACCGAGTGCCATACACGGAATGAAGCCTCAGTATTTTTAAGTGGTTAGAACTTTGATAAAAACGGTAAATTACTATAACACGCAAGGTAAAAATTTCATGTCAGACAAGTCTGACTATTGGGACAACGGCAGTAGAATACCGAAGGAACAAAGGAGTGAAATTTACAAATGTCCAAAGACACGGCCAAAATGAGAACACAGACAACAATGACGTAAGACACAGAAAACAATGACGTTAGACAGATATAAAACACAGAAACAGAAATTACAACCTTCAAGACAAAGGCACTCACAGTGTGATCTCCAGTGAAACTGAGAGTGACATCAGGTGCTCCGGAAGGATAAGTATGTGCTACTCTGTTAACAGCATCCGTCACACTGAGAGTGATTCAATCCGGGAAAATGTCAAAGTCGGTTGTCAGATCCGGGAAGACGTGAATCTAGCTGAAAATGTCCACTTTCATTTGAGATACTGACACGTCATATCTTTCAATGTTATGGTGACGGCCATATAATTTCTTGAGGGATGAAATTAACATAGGATGAATAAATCTCTGACTAAGCAGCTTTTGGGACAGTGTTCATGCTCTGTTAAAAAAATCACTGTACAAACTAAACGCTCGACAGTAACGAATTAACTGTGAAATGTACAATCCATAGGCTGGAGAGGTAGGTATATTGCTGCTAAGAAAGAGAAAGTTCATAATTGGGAAATTAAAATCATCACGCTTGTCATATAACTTAGTTTTCAAACGTCCATCTTCGGCAATATACAATAAAAAGATCTAGGTACAAAGCTGAAGTAGGTGTTGTAGTTGTTGTTTCCTTAATTTCAAGCTCATCTGAATAGATCTGATGTAAATACACCTTAAATTAAGTATTATTAAGAGAAAGTACATCGTCTATGTAGCGGAGTCTGAAATTAAAGGACTGGGCTATATGTTTTTGTTTTCTTTGAACAAGCCCTTGTAAAAACTTGGCCTCGTACGAGTAAAGGAAATTATTGTCGATCAAAAATTCTAACATTTTGATTACGTCAGTCTCAGTTTACTTCTTGTTTGAATCAGTGTTGTTCTTAACAAAATATGTCTTGTCTTTCCCTAAAACTAAATAGGTGTATCTGCGTTCTCCATTTCTTGTGCAGAAACATTGATGCATAAAATCTGCAATTACTGTTTTCAGTTTATTGTGTGGCAGGGTTGTATAAAGTGTAGAAAAGTCCAAAGTTGCTATGGCAATGGGTAAGACTGGTTGAGAATAGGTGTTCAAGGAGATCTTTTGAATTTTTAAGAATCCACATTGGATTCACACAGCTTGTGTTGGGCTTGTGAACATATCCTCGTGGACCTCTTGCCAGTTTAATTCAGTCTATTTAGGCTACATATACCAACTTAAAAATGTATTTTTTTGTTCTGCATACGAAAAAGTTTCCTCTTATTTTGATCTTGTTTCAGATATTTGTTTAATTTTATTATATAAATATCGAATAGATTGTATTTCAAAAATAAAAACAGAATAATCTATGCTAGTCTTGAAGGTCGAGACAGAAAATATCAACATATCGGACGAGCTGTGATACTAGTGATATTTTCTGTCGAGACCTTCAAAACTACCATTATTGTTTTTATTGGAAGCCATAAGAATCATGACGTCATATTCGTGACGTCCGATTGCCTGACATTTTCTTGTATCAGGTCAGTCTGACAGAGATACTGACAATATCAGTCAGTAAGATCAAAGAGAAAAATGAACATATTGCCGATAAACTGGGTTATCGATCTGTTGTCACTTTAAATATATTTTCTTAATCTGTTCGTTAACTTGCGATGGTAGTCGCGACGTATTATGAAGGTCGTTTGATCACCTTGATATTACAGAAAGGTGGCGTAGGTTCGATCCTTTGACCAGAAAATTTTTCCCACATGAAACTTAAACGTCATATAATATTTAAATAGATTTACAAGAATTACAGTATCTTGAATAACAAAAGAACTGCTAATAAAAGTTGTTTAAATTTACCTTTTTACCACTATTCCTTTCTTTTTATATCATTTTTCAGAAGAACTTCACGTGCTTCAATTTTTACGAGTGTGTCAATCGTTTAACTATTTGTAGTAACACGTACATTCCATTTCATTATTTGGTCATTGTTATGGTACATGTAATAAAAGGCGATTGGTTGTGTGCGTATTTTAATTGCTATCAAAGAAAATGATTCTCAGCTTCGAAAGCGTGTATACTTTGTTTACGTATTTGTGCAAAACATGTGAACGCTTAGCTTGAATGCAGTCCGTTGTAACATTTTTCCGGAAATGTAATGCAGATTTGCGGAAATTTAAAACGCCGGTTTAAACTTTATATTTATACGTACGTCTTTACACAATGTGCGTACACAAAATATGTCATTTGTAATATAAAATGTGGTAGGCAAATAATTTTCTATGATTTATATTGATAATGTACGGATAATGAAACAGAATAAAAGACTATTAAAATGGCCTCTTCAATAGAAAAAGTCTAAAAAGTTACATTTTAATAAAGTGGGACTAGTTTATTATAACAAAAAAGGCAATTTGGGCCAAATAACAGTTTTTGAACCTAATGAACCTCAACTTCGTTTCGGCCGATTTTGTTGTTTGAATACTAAGTCTATTTACTGCAAAACCTGTATATTTCTCCTTGCCATGATTTCTTTGTTAATTGTTTACCTCGGATTGCATAAGGTAGATCGACACTATTACACGACGCATTTAATTGCGAAACACAAGTCGGATGCGGAATTGACTTGATTTTCATGCCGGAATATTCCTTATTTGGCATTTTCATTGTGACGTAATAAATACATAAACATACATTTTCCAGCGAATTAGCTCCCTTTTCCCGGAAATATTGTCTGTTCCGTAAATTATATGAACTATAGCTGAAGTGTATACCTCTGAAGTGTAAAAAAAAATGTTAAAATCTGAGATTTATTTCATGTGAAAGCTTAACAATAAGCATGGTCTCACAGTTCTCTATAAATTCTTTATTAATATCGCTCAAAAATACTAAATATGGCCTGATTTTCAAAACCTGATAACGGGAAAAGATGATCGGTGACATACATGTATCATTTTTATTTCTTTTAACAAATTGACTAAGACCAAGAAAATAAAAAAAGTCTGTCTGATATTTTTATTAGGCTCAAACTACCTTAATAGGATTACAATTTCAATGTATTCTTCATTTCCTTTTATTTTTTATATTGGTTACCACATTTTTATTGTTTCATTCATACGAATCATAAAACAGATTGCCTGATCTCGTGTAAGTACATCTGAAATCAGCAGACCTCCAAGCCCCACACCACTAGAGATAAACCAGTCCACGCCTGGGAAACTCGATGTTCCGAACCAAAAAAACCGGCGTTCGGAAATCTGTGATTTACACTTAATAAGTGCAGTTCGAGAAATCAAAGAATGTCACTCCATATAAATTAATAAAATAAGATTTAATAAATCAAAATTTCTTGTCTTTTTTCGAATAGCAATGGTAAATTGGTTTTTTACTTTATGTCCGGATTTCTGAATCGTCTCGAAGTGGCTGACTACAATAAACACGATTTCAGTCTTAAAACGCAGACTATTATATGGTTTTAGCTATACTTTATATCTTTGACCAGTTTTACATGGAGTGACATTCCTCGATTTTTAAAAACATGGTTTGCCACTTTGTATTTATTGGTATCAAGTGCGCAAATATTGACTTTCGAACAGGGATCCAGTTTTGAACCC
>MJUU01040640.1:51136-63149 GCA_002080025.1 Modiolus philippinarum
GAGTGCAGCATCATACAACCACTGAAATTTGAACAAGTGTAATTCAAAATAAATGAGGACACAGTGAAGAGCTCGATACAGTAATTAAATTGATTTAATTAAGAGCTTGACCCAGTAATTAGCTGCACACTTATGATTCCTTATATAGATAGCAAATGGTATGAGGTATGTCAAATTGGTTAACAGTCAACATACTTCTTTAACTACATGTATACCATAAGAGGAATCCAAAGAAAGGAACCCATTAAAATCCAACAAAAAAAATTAAAAGATTTTGTATATTTTGAAAATAACAATTTCAGCCCTTTTAATCCCTTATAGCTCAGAAACAGTAAGAGCTACGCAAAATCTGCTGACATAGTACTGAAAGCTTATAACAAGTGGAATCCAAAGAAAATCATCCTATCGCAATCCAATGTAAAATAATGATTTCAAATATTTCGAAAATTGCAATTCTAGCCCATTTGACCCCTTTTAGCTCAGAAACGGTAAAAGCTATACTTAATCCGTTGACATACCACTGAAAGCTTACTTCAAGAGAAATCCAATGAAAAAAATCACATTGAAATCCGATCAAAAATAAAGATTTCACATACATTGTATTTAGAAAATTTGCAATTTTGGCCCTTTGACCCCTTGTATCTCGGAAAAGGTAAGAGCTACGCCAAATCCGTTAGGCCCCTCATAGCTGAGAAAGGAAACAAGTCACCAAAAATATAATAGTTGAGCACCATATAAAGTTTTCGTAAGGAATCCAATGAAAAAAAAATGCATCGAAATCAGACAAAAATGAAAAAAAAAAGAGATTTCCCACTTTAGGGACCCAATTATGTCATAAATGGTACATGTGACATGAAATCTGTTGCATGCTCCAGATTGGAAATTTCCGCACGAGCAGACTGAAAGAAACCCCATCAAAATCCGACGACTAATTAATATTCTACAGCCCAATATATGAAAACACCCTATTTTGCCCTTTTTGGCCCTTTTTTTCAAAACGGACAAGGCCATAATACCAATACCAACCTTCCTTTTGTGACATTATTTTAAAATTTCATAAAGATTGATCAACCATAACTGAAGTTATATCATTGATTGATTGATTGATTGATTGAATATTGTTTAACGTCTACTGAGCAATATTTCAGCTATATCAAGACGAGAACAAGTTTGTTAATAAATAATCACTTTAGGGTATGGAAAGGGTCATGGGACGGGGAATTCTGACAGCCACTGGAAAATTAGGGTGAAATCGAAAGGGGCGGGGAATTTAGCCTTGTAGCTGATCACCTACGGACCACTCAAAAAAGAGCTTGCTACAAGGGTTCTTTAACATGCAGGAAGCGTGGCATTTCTTCCAACACGTGGACCCGAGTTAATTTACATCCCATCCGAAAAATGGGTTGTGTATTTATTAATCCCGCACAACCACGGAATGGGTCCTATTTCTATATCCCGGGGTTCCCTCGGGGTCAGCCCCGTTTTGGAACGGTCATACCCACAAGCCGGAGATACTAGGTCCTATTTCTATATCCCGGGGTTCCCTCGGGGTAAAGTTATATCATTGAAACAAAGAGTCTACAGACGCCGACGACGACCAATATATGACCTCAAAATTTTTTTCCCTACCTACCCTACCTTGAACTTTCAAAACCATGTTACCCCAAACACACAATTAATTTTTACACCTAAGTTTCGGAAATATTTCAAGTATAAAATTTTAATTAATTTTTTTTGCAGTATTTTAAATTATACGTGTATTATACATTTTAGAGAAAACAACTGATTAAGCATATTCAAAAAAAGTATGGTTGCATTTATCATTTATGGACCAAAACTAAGAAACTGCTTTAACAAAATACCCCCCCCCCCTTTTCCATAGAACTTTAGAAAAAGGATTTCTGNATAAAGAAAACTCTCATCATAATAAAGAAAACTCTCATCATGATCAAGAAAACTCTCATCATAATAAAGAAAACTCTCATCATGATCATGAAGTAACTATCATAAGGCAGTGACGGCGTTCCCTATGAAATACTAGAAGAAGTGACCTACTAGTATCATTATGTATGAAATGCCATGAATCAATTATTGCTTCAAATCATATCAAACTGAATTGAGATATGGATGATTTAATTTAAGGAACAAATTAATTGCCCAGTTAATTGATCAAACCTTTTCAAGCTGTCTCTATTACCTTGAATTTTGTTAAATGGTCTTTTATGTACACAATGTACATCAATATGAATGAAAATAACCTTAAATTTGTTATACATGAAAGATTTTCAAGTCCATCTTTTGATTAACATTTTTAACCTTATGGAAGCTGGCTGGCCACGTTTTTGTATTTTGTTGGATTTTTTTATTTCTCTGGTAGCATACATTCTAAGCATTAGATACTTTTTTGCCCATGACCCCCCCCCACTATATTTTGTTCACAATTTCATTTAATACATCTTTAGCAGTATTCAGAAAAAAANATCTATTTTGTAACATTGGTTCTTTAACAATCATATTTAAGAATTTTTACATTGGGTTTGAGCATGTTTGGCATAATAAGGGTTCCCCTTCCGAAAATAAACTAGCCTATGCTTTACGGAAAAAATATGAACAGGAAACTATATACCTGTCTAAATGTTTGCAAGACTTAATTTTAAACTTCTTGTAAATTAAGAATTTCCAATTTCAAATCATAAACTAGAAAAAGAACAAGGTAGAAATAAAAGCATTCCTCTAAATCAAAGAATATGTCAATTTTGTGATGTAAACAAAGTTGAAGATGAAGTACATATTGTAAATGAATACAAACTTTCTGATGAAGAAAGTTTGTGAAGTGATACCTTAGTAACTGAGATAAATTTGTATTCTTAATGACTTGTGGAGAAACTAATATTCTTTCAAAATAAGTCTTAAATGTTCATAAATGTAGCATATATGCATATATGCAACATTTCTATAACAAACTTAAAACACTAAATCCATAACCAGAGGAGGAGTTGTAATGTCAAGCTAAAATATGTGAAAATCGACATTTTGGGGTCTTTTATTTGCATCAAGACAAATATAAAAAATGTAAAAGCTTATTGCACATCTGCAGCATAAATGCAAAAATTCCAAAACAAAATTAAACCACTTAATCCAAAAATGTAAGAGGAGTTCCACAAACAACGTTCAACGCACAGACAGACAGATGGACAGACTGTCAGGACAAAACAATATCCCTGCCATTTCTTCAGAAAAGTGATGGGATAATAATAACAATGAGTGATAAAGTATAACAGTCAATTAAGGCACTATATCCAAACATACATAATTGTACCTATAAATGTTTATGTTCTACTAAACATACTCAAAATAAGAGCTTGGTTTCAAATGCAGGACCATATTACATGTGCATGATGGATTGTAATACATGTACAAGAACAAAAAATACTGCAAAATACCACATCGAGGAGAACCAATGAAATGACTGGCTTTTATCAGAAATTTGCATGAAGTATAATAAAACCTTCTACCCCTTGAGTCCAGCATACACCCAAATTTTAGATGAAGTCCAGATTCCATCTTTTTATTATTTTATTTTCTTTTTTGGAAATTTGAAGTACAGGTAATTTGAGTCTGTGTAGTCAAATGGTTAAGTCCAAAGTACGCCTAAAATAAGGCAAAAGTCCTGAGTCCAAAAAGGGTGTAATATCCTCTATTGATACTTTTCTGCCTTTCTATTGTTACAAAGGAGAGATAACAGTTCCATACCTGTTAACCCTCCCACGAGGGAGACTCCCACTAACTCATCAAATCTCCCACTTTAGAAGGTTCTCCCTCATGGGAGACCAAACTCTCCCACACAGAGAAAATGTCTCCCACAATCTCCCACATTTGCAAAATAAGATAATATTTTATGAAAAAATTTTATTTCCAATACAAAAATGTTTGTTTTACTACTTTATATATACTAAAAACAATCATTATTTACACAGTACGACAAAAGAAGCCACCCAAAGATGTTGTTTTAGTTAATTAATCCTGTAATGGTATTTGCTGATTACTCTATTTAGTAGACATAAATAACTACATTGGTTTGTAATGAATAATAAAGAGACATTTTAGAAATACTTTGTAAACTTTCCATATTTGAAGCAAAGAGATTTGCTTCCATAATTATACTATCATTGTACAGTATACGGAAAAATCACTTTTCAGTCGACCGTACATTGATAGTGAATCCTTGTGATTGAAGTTTGGGTTAAGGATATTAGAGAATAAGAAATTTACATTTTAAGGTGGATCGGTGGTATTCAGCCATTTTGTTTTCATATTTCATGCTTTGATAGGTAATTTTCATTAAAGAAATATACAAACATTTTAAAATTTGGACAAATCTGTACAATATTTGGCTTAAAACACAAACAATGGGTCTATTTCTCTTAGTTTATCATTCATTTTTGACGAAAAATTCAGAGTAGTATTTGTACTGTAAAATTCTTTGAAATGAAAATTTAAACAAGGGAGGTAATTTCAAAAAATATTTTACAAAAAAAATCACTATTAAAATTTTGACTTGGTGAAATAATTTCTTTAGAAGGTCCGTGACCCCCATTTTTATGCCCCCCAGATCGAGGATCGGGGGGCATATTGTTTTTGTCCTGTCTGTCTGTCTGTTTGTCCGAAACTTTAACCTTGGCTATAACTTTTGAACTATATAAGGTAGACTTTTGATACTTGGCAAGTGTATAGGTCTAGTCAAGACAAACATAAATATGAAAAAAAAAAATAGGTCAAAGGTCAAAGGTCAAGGTCATAGGGGTCCAAAAGAGGTAAAATTGGGAATCTGGGGTCATATGTAGTGTTTCACAAACACATCTTGTTCTTTTTGTTTTTAGAAAGATCAATACAAGGGCTAGCAATATACAAAATTAATCAAAATTCTCATGGATTTTACTTGAATAATTTTTAAAAAATGGTAATTTTCCTTAACATTTCAACTAAAAAATCCATATTTTCGGTGAATTATTGTGAGCTTATATGGTCCGTGACCCCCTATTTTTATTTTATTTTTTTGAAAGTTCAATTTTTGATGTTTAATTCTGCAAATTATTAAAAAATTCTGATGGACTTTGCTTAGTCCCCTGAACCACCTTAACATGGGAAAAAGCCAATCTCAATGGTTTGAAATGCCTAACCAGTTTGTGCCTTTAGCCGCTATTGATAGACTCTAGACTAGAAATCAGTCAGAGTCTTAGACTAATACAATTGCAACTTCTGTCTCGCTAGTTAAAATTTTACCCTTTAGTTCGAACCTGTACATGTAATATATTATACACAGGACCTTACTAGCCCCTCTGATCTGGTGAATCAAAAGGTTGTCTACACCGACTGCCTAGTTCAGTCAGAGACATAGATTCTGTATGTCTCTGGTTTCGTAGGCAGTACAGGTATTTCATTTGTGCAAACAGGCTGTGATTTTGAAGATGGTGGTTTTTGTCTCGCCTGCGACGAAAGTCGCTGAAGGCGAGACATAGGTATAGCAATCCGGCGACGGCGGTGGCATAAACTTTTTTCTAAAACCTTCACAACTTTTCAAGGGTAATACATACAAACATCATCTTTGGTCCACAGCACCACCAAGTGATGACCTTTCCAGCAGCATATATTTTGGATGACCTTGACCTTGTTTTCATGGTTCAATAAGCACATAAACATTGCGACATAGTTTCACATTCAAGTCCTTTTCTCAGGAACTATAACACCTATACTTGTCATATTTGGTCTATAGTGAGATCTATATGGGTACACGGCAGTCTGACACCTGTCGTGTTGCCTTGACCTCAATTGCATGGTTCAGTGAACTTAGAAAATCTGTGACATAGTTTCACATTCAAGTCCTTTTCTCAGTAACTGTTACACCTAGACCTGTCATATTTTGTTTGTAGGGAGAATTATATGGGTACACGCCAGTCTGACACCTGTCATGTTTCTTTGACCTCAATTTCATGGTTCAGTGACTTTGTTAAATTTTCACATTCATGTCTATTAGACTCACAATATTTGTCCTATAGCAAGATTTATTTGGGTATATGCCAGTCTGACATTTGTCATGTGACCTTGACCTCAATTTCACGGTCTAGTGGCCACGTTAAGTTTTTCTGCTTAAGTTCATTTCTCAATAACTAGAAGTGGTAGGTTGATAATATTTGGTATGTAGGTTGGTCTTGGGTAGTACATATCAGTCTGGCAGGTGACTTTTGTCCTTGACCTCAATTTCACGGTCTAGTGGCCATGTTCACTCTTCTGATTAGTTCACTTAGATTTCACATCAATTTAGAGTCCAGCAGGGACAGGTGAGACATCCTTTAGGGTCATCACTTGTTTTTTAGCTAGAGTAGCCCAGTTAAAAATGTATGGATTTCCAGCTTTTTTCTAAATTTTTAAAAGTTTACTTTTCTGGAAAATTTCTTGTTTCATATATTGTGTCTGGAATTGTTTTATTTTAGTGAGCAATTTGTCTGGAAAAATTCTAGGTTGGAAATCATAATTGTCTGGAAAATGTCTGCATTAAAGGATTTTTTACTGGAAATTTTCATTTTGTAAGACGATTTTTGTCTGGAAATCCAGCGTCTTCCATAGGGGGAGGATGGATTATTTCTGGAATAGCCCAATTCATGACTCTGTGTAGCTTTTTTTTATTTGGACTTTTACTGTGCTACAGTACAGTGTAGCACAGTAAAAGTCCAAATAAAAAACAAGTTACACAGAGTCATGAAATCGCGACGACTATCACATACAATTCAACATATTTTCCTCCTATGAAGGAGCGACGTATTAAAGGCTCACGTATCACTGATATGTTCTGAACATATTTACTTTTCAAAGCCAACAACCTCCACGTCTAAAGTAAATCAGTAAAATTTTCATTCAAGTCATTGAAAACAACTTTCAGATTTTTAACTATATCTTTCTACATTACTCATGTTTTCCCAGTCTTGTTTAGAAGTTCATATAGAAACTCTAAATCGGACCAGTCTAACTACTAGCATATTGTTCAGAATTATTTTCTTGTTTATACATATTGGGGGTGCCAAAGGGGGTCCAGTGTATGCTGTACAAAAAAAAATGAATGGCCTTGCAGAATGTACAAAAATTGCCCAAAAATCTAAATTAGAGTGTACGCTGCATGACATATGTTTTTTAGGAATGTATTCAAAATTCTCTTAGTGACACCAATCTGATCAGTAGATTTTAATCTTGCACCCCCAATATAGGCGGTGACACTATCGATGTTTATAGACCCATAATCTATGTAAAAAATTGATATTTCAAATTGCAATATATTCCGCGTTATAACAATGATCTTTAAATTAAGATATGATTTTAATATTGATGTTCCAAATGTATATTCCGAGTTTCATTAAAATGTCTTGAAAAATGAATAAATCAAAGATGAAGTTAAATATAGATATATAGTGAAATACAGATCGACCTTTTCACTGCCTCCACAGGTAAAGTGCCTGGATGTACGGATAAGAGAATAATAAAAATTTTGTTGGATGTATGAAAAATAAAAATGGTCCAGAACTTAACTTTGTACGGAAATAGCCCTTTACCACCTTCATATTGAAGTCTGGAATTTCACTCACAGTTTTTCTATGAATTTTACACACTACAACATGTACAAGAGGATGTGAATGGGGGCACTTTTTTGACAGTTAACGTGTAAACATACATTTGTTCCACCTGACAAAAGTTCCATTGGAACAAATATTGTAAGTGTTGGCATGGTTGGCATAATATTTTTTCCTTTTGGAACAAATATTATATAACATTTATTCCGTTAGCAACAAATATCATAATATTTGTTCCAATGGAACAAATTTTATGTAATATTTTTTCCTTTGGAACAAATCTTATGGTGAAGCTTATATTCTGTTACAAACGATAAAAATTTCAGTCATATGACGTTAATGGTAGGACATTTTAAGCCCTTTCAGGAATCACACTATCATTTTTTCCGATTAAATGTAAAAGTTTGATTGATTGAAATGTGAACAGTAGCAGAAAAATACCAATCAATATTTTGACATTGTAGAAGGGTATGAATGCCCTCCTTTTACCACGAAAAGGGCATTCATACCCTTCTACAAAGTCAAAATATCTTATAAAGGAGCTATCTGCATGCTTCACAGTTCAGGTCAGTTTTATTTTATTCTTGGGACTAAGAAGTACCTGAGTACTTTGATTTCCTTATTAATATAGACAATAGACAATATTTATTGCGCAAACACATTTACAGTAAATGGTTATGGCATGATGACAACAAACAATATCAATAACATAAAAAAAATCGACTGAACATATTATATGTAAGCTAATTTGAATGAATGTCATGATGTGACAGTGGTTTTAAATATTTGGAGTAACTGCGTCATGAATTTATTCTAAGTTACCAACATTCTGACATAAAATATATGTAGAGATAAAAAAATGTTGTTTAAAAAATCAACCATAAAATGCATCATATTGCTTTTCACCTCACACTCCTGTCTCAATTTGTGACAGGAATAAAAAACATGCCTTAGAGAGGCAAAGTTAATACAATTGTTGTTATTCTTAATCTTGAAACTTAAGATTGAATGGAATACTCTGTCTCTTACACTTAGATTGATTGGATGATTGACTTAGTAAATATTGAGCAGTAGTTCAGCTATGTCTAAAAGAACATGTATATATGTTAGTAAATATCAATTTGGGGTATTGAAAGGGTCATGGGAGAGGGAATTCTGGCTGCCAAAGGTAAAGTACACTGAAATTAAAATGGGCAAGGAAATAAACCTTGTAGGTGATCGTCCATGGTAATCACCTGTAGACCACTCAAAAAGAGCTTGCAACAAGGGTTCCTACAAGTAAATGTGCTGAAAGAATGGCATTTCTTTTTTTTCACTTTTTCACTCGTTAAATGGAGATTAAAAAAGTAAAAATACTATATTAAACAGCAGAATGTCATATAAAATTGAAAGAATAGGTATATTGGTGTAGCTATCATACATGGAGAACAACAAAATAAAAATATGAAATAATAATAAAATCTAAAAAGAAAAAAATGAAAGGATATGGAGCGACTGTGCATGTGATAAAAATGCACACGATACATAGAAAACTCCAGTTTATCAAGGACATGGCTTTTATTCCTGTCTACATCTTGATGTCACCAGAGGTCTTCAACTAGAGGGGAGCAATATTCACCCCCTCAAACGACATCAAGAAGGCCCGAGCATGCACTTAAGCGGTATTCTTGACAAAAATGTTGAGCAACATCGATTGCAGCTAAAATATACAGAAAACTAGAGAATGTGTCTGTAAGACACGGATGCCCTGCCAAAAGATTTATCACAAAGGATAACCTCATATTAAAATGTAGGTCAAAGCCACTTAATTGTCATTAATTTGGGCAGTACTTATCAAGGCAATAAATTTGATGAAATAGCATTGTCCTATGTGAAGTTGTTGAGAAATGGACTTAAATGCAAAACTTAACCAAATTCACCAAAGTGTAAAATGTAGGTCAAAGCCACCTTATTGTCAATGATTTGGGTAGTACTCGACAAGGCAATTACTTTGATGAAATATCATTGTCCTATAATGTGTTGTTGAGAAATGGACATTAAACGCAAAACTTCACCAAAGTCACTGAAGGGTAAAATGTAGGTCAAAGCCACTTTATTGTCAATGATTTGGGTAGTACTCATCAAGGCAATTACTTTGATGAAATATCATTGTCCTATAATGAGTAGTTGTTGAGAAATGGACTTATACTCAAAACTTTACCAAAGTCACTAAAGCGTAAAATGTAGGTCAAAGCCATCTAATTGTCAATGGTTTGGGTAGTACTCATCAAGGCAATTACTTTGATGAAACATCATTGTCCTATAACGTATAGTTGTTTAAAAATGGACTTTAATGAAAACTTAACCAAAGTCACTGAAACGTAAAATATAGGTCAAAGCCATCTAATTGTCAATTATTTGGATATACGTAGTACTCATCAAGACAATTTATTTGATGAAATATTATCTTACAATGTATAGTTGTTGAGAAATGGACTTAAACATAAAACTGAACCAGAGTCACTCAAGCATGAAATATAGGTCAAAGAGTCAAACTACCTAGTGAACTAGGCAGTACTATCAAAGATCTACCTACTGACCAAATATCATTGTTCTACCTCTACAGTTTCTGAGAAATGGACTTTAACGCAAAACTTAACCGGACATACGACGTATGGAAGTACGGACAAGGGTAACACTATATGCCCCTTCCACATTCCTGGGCAGGGCATAAAAATGGAAAAGGCCCAACTTTCTGGAGTTAACTCTTATGAATAGGATGAAACAAGAACAGGTATATCACCTTGTACTATGACACTTGTCAAACACTACATGTCCATCTGTGGTATTAAAAGTCCAAATTAGTGCATAGTACTGATAAATTACTAATGTATGAACTCCTTTTGAGAAACTTTCACAAAGGCTTGCTTTATCAAAAACATTTTTATTCAGGCTCTCTTTTTTTTCAGATTAGATTTTGACCTGGTATTTTTCAAAAGATTTTTGAAGCTGTCTTCCATTTTATTTCCAAAGTGGAACAGTGGGAACGTACTTCTTTGTATATTACTTCTCTGTCTAGGTTTACTTGGTAAGTAAGGAAGTGGAACTTCTTTGTTTATCACATCTCTGTCTGGGTTTACTCGGTAAGTAAAAGTGTGGAACAGTGGAAATGTACTTCCTTGTATACTTCTCTGTCTGGGTTTACTTGGTAAGTAAAAAGTGGAACAGTGGGGATGAACTTCTTTGTATATTCCTTCTTTGTATGGGTTAACTTGGTAAGTAAAAGTGAAACAGTGGGAATGTACTTCCTTGTAAAATACTTCTCTGTCTGGGTTTACTTGGTAAGTAAAAAGTGGAACAGTGGGAATGTAGTTCTTTGTATATAACCTCTCTGTCTGGGTTTACTTGGTAAGTAAATAAGTGGAACAGTTTGAATGTACTTCTTTGTATATAACTTCTCTGTCTGGGTTTACTTGGTAAGTAAAGAGATTGAACAGTGGGAATGTACTTCTTTGTATATAACTTCTCTGTCTGGGTTTACTTGGTAAGTAAAGAAGTGGAACAGTAGGAATGTACTTCTTTGTATATTACTTCTCTGTCTGGGTTTACTTGGTAAGTAAAGAAGTGGAACAGTAGGAATGTACTTCTTTGTATTACTTCTCTGTTAGGGTTTACTTGGTAAGTAAAGAAGTTGAACAGTAGGAATGTACTTCTTTGTATATTACTTCTCTGTTTGGGTTTACTTGGTAAGTAAAGAAGGGGATCAGTGGGAGTGTACTTTTATATTACTTCTCTGTCTGGGTTTACTTGGTAAGTAAAGAAGGGGACCAGTGGGAGTGTACTTTTATATTACTTCTCTGTCTGGGTTTACTTGTTAAGAAGGGGATCAGTGGGAGTGTACTTTTATATTACTTCTCTGTCTGGGTTTAATTGTTAAGTTAAGAAGGGGAACAGTGGGAGTGTACTTTTATATTAGGTATATAGATAATAGTGTTGCACACAGCTCTATATGATATGAACGATAATGTGTTGGTATGGTGAGCTGCAAAGGCAGAATATACGATTCGGAATGCCAACAGTGATGAAAATCATCTTTTTAAACCTGTTAACATTGGAAAATCCAGCAAGGTCTTCGACTGGATTTGAACCCCTGCTTGTTGTCATCTATGGCAACACCGCCTGCACTATGTCCAGCGCCCTAGACCACTCGGCCACCTAGGCTATAAAATATAGCTTTCGGTAACCAGTCATTCCTCCTCGTAGGAAATCTAGGGTTGTAACATAGTACCGGGTACACGATGAACATTGGGTGGGTAGGAAATAGATAGAAGAAGGATAAGGTTGCAACAGGTAAGGTACATTAGGTATATAGATAATAGTGTTGCACACAGCTCTATATGATATGAATNTGCAAC
>MJUU01040641.1:10730-26936 GCA_002080025.1 Modiolus philippinarum
GATAACAAAATCCTAAGTTATTGTAAATTTCGTTTCTGCATATGGCCGTTTTGACAACTTATGTCTCATCTGTGCAGATCAAATCAAAACCTTGAAAAAATATATGAAGGTTATTTCAAGTTATATACAAAATGACAGAGCTAATTCTCAAATATGATTTTTTCATATTTAAACTAATTTTTTCCCCCAAAAATGTTTTATGATTCTCCTCAAAATCATAAGGGACCTTCTTTTGATCAAGTCCATTACTGTGCATAAAACTTATAAAAATCTGTGAAGGTCATTTCAAGTTATCATACAACATAGAGCTTATTCTCAAAATATGCTGTTTTTATATAAAAACTAAGTTTTCCCCCAAAAATGTTTTCAGATTTTCCTCAAAAACAGATGGGAGCCTCCTTTGGTCAAGACCAATTAACCTTGTGTATCTAAATCATATAAATTCCTGAAGACAATCCTAATTTATTGTAAGACATAGAGCTAATTCTCAAAATATGCACTTTTTCAAATAAAAACAAAAGTTTTTCCTATAAATTGTTTTTCGCATTTTCCTCAAAAACGAAAGGGAGCTTCCTTTGGTCAAGTTCAACTTTGAGTATCAAAATCATTCAAATCCCTGAGAGCAATCTTAAGTTATCATATGACATAATAGCCAATTCTCAAAATATGCACTTTTTCATATAAAAACAAAGTTTTTTCCCAAAAATATTTTTTTGATTTTCCTCAAAAACGAAAGGGAGCTTCCTTTGGCCAAGACCAACATTTAGTATCAAAATCATTCAAATCCTTGAAGGCAATCTTAAGTTATCATATGACATAGAGCTAATTCTCAAAAACTGCACTTTTTGATATAAAATCGAAGTTTTCTCCCAAAAACAATATTTCGATTTTCATCAAAAACAAAAGGGAGCTTCCTTTGGTCAAGACCAACCTTGAGTATCAAAATCATTTAAATCCTTGAAGACATTCTTAAGTAATCGTGCGACACAGAGCTAATTCTCAAAATATGCATTTTTTTATATAAAAACGAAGTTTTTCCCCAAAATCATTTTCGATTTTCCTCAAAAATGAAAGAGAGCTTCCTTTGGTCAAGTTAAACTTTGAGTAAAAAAAAATCATAAAAATCGGTCAAAGCAATCTTGAGTTATCGTACGACATAGAAAATGCTGACGGACAGACGGACAGACAGACAGACAGACAGACGGACGGACAGGCTGATTACTATAGGGCGCCGCCATTTCATGGCGGGGATGAAGGTTATTTCAAGTTATATATCAAATGACAGAGCTAATTCTCAAAATATGATTTTTTTCATATTTAAACTAATTTTTTCCCCAAAAAATGTTTTATGATTCTCCTCAAAATCATAAGGGACCTTCTTTTGATCAAGTCCATTACTGTGCATAAAACTTATAAAAATCTGTGAAGGTCATTTCAAGTTATCATACAACATAGAGCTTATTCTCAAAATATGCTGTTTTTTATATAAAAACTAAGTATTTCCCCAAAAAATGTTTTCAGATTTTCCTAAAAAAAATGGGAGCCTCCTTTGGTCAAGACCAATTGACCTTGTGTATCTAAATCATATAAATTCCTCAAGGCAATCCTAATTTACTGTACGACATAGAGCTAATTCTCAAAATATGCACTTTTTCAAATAAAAACAAAAGTTTTTCCCTATAAATTGTCTTTCGCATTTTCCTCAAAAACGAAAGGGAGCTTCCTTTGGTCAAGTTCAACTTTGAGTATCAAAATCATTCAAATCCCTGAGGGCAATCTTAAGTTATCATATGACATAAGAGCCAATTCTCAAAATATGCACCTTTTCATATAAAAACAGTTTTTTCCCAAAAATAATTTTTTTGATTTTCCTCAAAAACGAAAGGGAGCTTCCTTTGGTCAAGAACAACCTTGAGTATCAAAATCATTCAAATCCTTGAAGACAATCTTAAGTTATCGTACGACATAGAGCTAATTCTCAAAAACTGCAATTTTTGATATAAAATCGAAGTTTTCTCCCCAAAATAATTTTTCGATTTTCCTCAAAAACCAAGGGAGACTCCTTTGGTCAAGACCAACCTTGAGTATCAAAATCATTCAAATCCTTGAAGGCATTCTAAAGTAATCGTGCGACACAGAGCTAATTCTCAAAATATGCATTTTTTGATATAAAAACGAAGATTTTCCCCAAAATCATTTTTCGATTTTCCTCAAAAATGAAAGGGAGCTTCCTTTGGTCAAGTTAAACTTTGAGTAAAAAAATCATAAAAATCGGTCAAAGCTATCTTGAGTTATAGTACGACATAGAATATGCTGACAGACAGACGGACGGACAGGCTGATTACTATAGGGCGCCGCCATTTCATGGCGGGGCCCTAATAAGTAAATCACATTTTAATGTGAAAGGTTCAAAAGTGTTCTCGAAACAAAGAAAGTAACAGGATTCATACTGGCAATTTGATTGTAGACCTTAGTAGAATCGGGAGTTGTAATATATAACAAGCCTGCGGTACTTTGCATTGGGACGCTTTGGATTTTGTGGCCACCTCAGGAACTCGGCAATACAAAGGACATAGAAGAGACGGGAATTGCAAAGATCAAGTCAGTGACTTTTGTTCGCAAACAGTTCATATTTTGCATCGTTTCTCTTTTGCTATGGAAAGGCTCCAGCTGGTCTTCGGCGATTAACCTAATATATCAAACACCCGTCATAAGTTGTGATCACTTAACGTCAATAAGAGGTATTGTTATAGTTTGTTGTAAAATCTATAGTAAAACAGGTAATATGTATTTTAGATCCATTTCAAAAATCAGGCATAATTTTCTGTCTTGATCAGAATCGTATCACGAACAAAAGTGTACCAAGTTTTTCGAAAATATTCTTTCTTAAGACAAGCGATTCTACTTAAGACAATAACACAATCAAGAAAGTTCTTTAGGAATGGCATAGAGAAACCGGCAATAGATAATGAAATGATTGGTATGTTAATAAATTTCTGCAAAAACGATCATTCATTTCAAAGAAATAAAAGTATGGAATATGAAACAAAATACTGTAATTGTACTTATTTTCGCGGTGTACTTATTTTCACGAATTTCAAGGAGAACACTTTTCTGCGAAAATAAATACCCGCGAATACGTATAAATATGCGTAATTAGTAGAAAAAATCACAAGTTAACAGACGATTCTGCGAAATTAAATACCCACGAACTTGTTAGCGCACGGAAATCCACGAAAATAAGTTCCCGCGAAAAAAGCACAATTACAGGATAAGGTCAAGTAGGGTCAGATTAAAACTTGAAAAGGTTGATAGTAAAGAATCTCAGGAATAACCTTGCATTGAATGTTTTGAATCTACGTACACTGATAATAATATTGATAGTAATATAAAGGGTTTCAATTCCGAAGAAAGAGAAAACACTGAACTTTTCTTACACATATTATTGGTTGGACTATGTGTTTTATGTTGACGAAACCGAAATTCAAAACGCAAGTCAAATACATATACAACTGCTTTGCCCCTGTCCTCCAAGAAAAAGTGAAAACTAATGTTTCTGTAAATTTAGTTTCTACAAACGAACATTTAAACAACTTATGTGCAAGAGGGTCAAACCAAAAGATGGAAGATTAAAATTCGATCCGTAATTTTCCTTATGATGGATATAATTTGTTTTATTTGTTGAAAAAAATGAAATCTTTTTGGCAAATCTAATTACAATTTATGGAAAATACATATTAAGTTAATCGTAGAAGCTCTGCACCCTCCTAGAGAGTATTCGTTGTAGCAGGAAACAAGATAGAATGCTTTCTCCGTTCATGAGGCAACGGGCGAATATCCGTTTTGTCGCTTTAACTTCTACTGTTAAAGAATGGAACAAACTTGACATATGAATACGTGATGCTGATTCAATATCTAAGTTTAAAAAGTCCATTCGGAATCTAAACACTTTTGCTTTAGTCAGACAACCAGACAATAAAGTACTGTAAAAGGGGAAATTTTCGCGAGGGGTTTATTTTCGCTAATTTCGTGATTAGCACATATTCGCGATAATCCTCCCACGTAAATTTGTTCTTGTTACAAATGTAATGAAAGGTAAGCGACAATCGTGAAAATGAAACCTCGCGAAAAGGTTTAAGAATCGAAATCGCGAAATTTAAACCATGCGAAAATATCCCCTATAACAGTACATGTTTAAGCTTTCAATTATTTAAACATCTTTCTACTGAAACAACGGCAGTAGAATACCGAAGGAACAAAGGAGTGAAATCCACAAAAATCGAAGTCCAAAGGGCATGGCCAAAAACAAGAACACAGAAAACAATGACGCCAGACACAAAACAACGACGCTAGACAGACACAAAGCACAGAAACAGAAATCACAGCATTCAAAACAACGCACTCACAGTATGAACTCCAGTGAAACTGAGAGTGACATCAGGTGCTCCGGAAGGGTAAGCATGTCCTGCTCTGTTAACAGCACCAGTCACACTGTGAGTGGGTCAATCCAGGAAAATGTCAAAGTCGGTAGTCAAATCCGGGAAGACGTGAATCTAGCTGAAAACGTCCACTTTCATTTAGGATACTGACACGTCATATCTTTCGATGTTATGGTGACGGCCATAGAATTTATTGAGGGATGAAATTAACATAGGTTGAACAAATCCCTGACTAAGCAGCTTTTGGGACAGTGTTTTTGCTCTGTTCAGAAAATCACTGTACAAACTAAACGCTCGACAATAACGAATCAACTGTGAAATGTACACTCCATAGGCTGGAGAGGTAGGTATATTGCTGCTAAGAAAGGAAAAGTTCACAATTGGGAAATTAAAATCATCACGAATGAATGTGGAAGTAATTTAAAACCGAACAGTCAGTCTAAAACGAAGAACAACAACCAAAACTTTTTTTGTTGCTTGGTTTTAAAATGTATTTGTAGTGACTTTGTCTCATGTGTATTTACTTCATAGCTCAGTTTGGTAAGAATTGCTTTTAGATTAAAATAAACGAGTATCACCTGAATTATAAACAGGTTGAGACCAGAGACTGTGATAATATTAATATAAGGAGAATGACAATGTGAAAAGTTAAGGTTTTGGGTTTTAAATAACAAGATACCGAAGTTACTGTGCATTTTGTTTCTGCATATCGTTATTTCGACAAGTTATGTTTCTTCACTAGACTTAGTGCAGATCAAATCCAAAAGGGTCTAAAGTACATGTATGTGAGAACCGAACCGTTTGTCTATAACGAACAATCCAAGGACAATGGCACATCGAAAAAATAAGAAACAAAGACATATACATGAGCACGACACAGAAAAGAAAATAAAGATATACACATATACAAAAATGAACAACACGGACCCAATAAAAACCATGGGTGAGATCAGGTGCACCGGTAGAGTAAGCATCCCCTGCTTCTTATAAGACACCCGCAGTGTTGAACATGTCATGTGTAATTAGAAAATCCAGAATGAGCTAAGGACAGAAATATTACGAGGGAGACATTCCTTGGTTTTAAACAAAGATATTGTGAAAGTCTCCGAACACAACCAGTTTTCTGGCCAACATCAAAGAACTGGCTGCCATAAAATATTGGTTGTTTGTCAATTTCGGGAAACATTCTCTCTATTAATTTCGCCACGATGTGTAAGCTGGAATATCTGGGTCGAATGTGAAATTATGATTAAAATTGAAATGTTTTAATCGCTAGGATATGAATAAAACAATGATATTGCAATGTTTCATATATTGACAGTTTAGGTCATAGTGCAGAATTGAAAAAGGAGACTATAAAATCATATCGAAGATACCAAGGCCTTGTTTATGAAAATATTACATTTTATTTCTGTTACGTTAACTCCATGATAAAACATTATGTACATATCCGGTACGACTAAACAGAATATTCTAAGGGGGAAATACCGTTCTTACGTATCTCTAGGTTTTTGTTCTATATTGTATATTTGGCATATACCATGATAGCTGTTATACCTTAACTTCTGTAAGCAATATATATATTGCACTTCTTAATCAGCATATGCTGCTTTCATAAGGACATTCAGTGCAAATTTATGTGGCATCGAAATCGATATGAATCATTTTACCAATTCACACAAGTTTACTGGGAATCAAATACCAATTAGCATAATTACAATTAACGCATTTGAACATGAATACGCATAATATACTAATTCACTTCAAACTATTACCTCTACTTTCTCAAACTTGGAAAATCGTTTTTGCCAGTCTGTCCTGAAACATGTACACAATGTCTCTACATATAGTACCATACTGGAGAGTTATGGGACTTCATATCTTCAAACTGGCTTACCACAAAGGACTCAGTCACTTTGTCTACAGATACCTAGTTCTAAATAGAAAGATCAAAATAACAGCAGAAGCAGCATCTTTACAGCAAGACATCCTGAACTTATTACTGCTATGGGAAAAATTGAAAAAAAATCATTCCATCTAGAAAACGTTAAGCAGAATGTAAGGGAAACTTATAAGATGCCAATGCAATATCTATAATATTATCTTAGATCTAACCGACGAAACAGACAAAATTGTGGAGTAAAAGTAAGAATATGAATTGTTATAAAAATATCGACAAACGACAAACTTCGAATACAGATGTCTTTATGAACAAAAAATAGTAATGGTGCATTACATGATACCCCGCCACGTTTCACAAAATTTCTGAGTTGAAAGGGACATAACTCCAGAACTATGTGTACTGCTGAACCCCAAATTATACTTGACCTGTGTTTTGTGGTAAACAATTTACATACCAAGTTTGAAGACTGTATGTTATTTCATTCAAAAGTTACAAGTACGAAACCCTAAAATTTGCAAAATTTCAAAGTTTCAAGGAGCATAACTCCAGAATCCCTTATACTTCTGAACCCAAAATCAAACTTGACCTTAGTTTTGTGGTAAACAACTTGCATACCAAGTTTGAAGACCTTGTGTTATTTCATTCACAAGTTATCAGTCGGAAAGTCTAAAATTCGCAAAATTCAAAGTTTCAAGGGACATAACTCCAGAACCCCGTAGACCTCTGAACCCAAAATCGAACTCGACCTAAGTTTTGAGGAAAACAACTTGCATACCAAGTTTGAAGACGTTGTGTTATTTCGTTCACAAGTTATCAGTCGGAAACCTTCGGGGGACGGACGGACGGACAGACAGACAGACAGACAGACGAACGGACGGACGGACGGACACACGACTGAGGGTATCACATAATACCTCGCCACTTCGTGTGGAGGGGTATAAAAAGGCAATTATTTCCTACAAAAATCAAGCAGCAGTGCTACACATATCCACAACGTTGAGGCTGGTAATCGTAAACTAGAACGTTCCGCATATTGTACCAATCGTACGACAATATTGCATCATAAGCAAAACCATGTGTAAAGATTGGATAGACTATCATGTACCAGAAATACTCAGGTATTCCAAGAAACTATAAGACTACAGAACCGACTAAAACAGACGTTGGGGAAAACATTAAAGTAATAAAAACCTCTATCCTTAATAGTCTCCCGATCTGCTTTGTAAATACCAGTACAAGTACGCACCTTTGAAGCGTTTCACTCTGCTGCATGAACATTACAACATAACATGCTTTCACAACATGCTTTCACAAGCTGGTAGGTGTACTTATGTGAAAGTTAGTCCACCTTCTTATGTGCATATATAAAAACAAAACCGTCCAATATAAATAGATTTACCAGCTTTTTAAGAAAGCAAACAACGCCAGTAACCCAATGAACATATCGACCTTATAGTTAAAAGCAGACTCAAAAATAGAAAATGAAACTCTTAATCTCAAAAAGTGTATTCATTTATCTGATTTGCTTTTTATGTCTCACGAACTTCAAAAGTAACCAAGAATCTATTTATTTTTCAATCACTATGGATAGATAGATATTAATTTTCAGTCACCATAAGAAGATGCATATCTGAGTACATTACACGTAATTCTAATCAAAGTGCTTCGTGCAATCGTCTTCCTATTCAGGCCTTTTTCAAAAGAACACTTAACGTTACGAAATTGAATATCTTTATCATGTTTAAATCAAACTTTCACCCTGAATATGAGTTTTCGAACGATTTAACTCCAATTAATTTGTCTCTTAAATAACATTTACCTTCCGTACGATTTAACTTAACAAAACAGATCTTTAACTTTATTGGTTTGCTTTAAGGCTTATGAAAATTGCCAAGGACTTTTTAATATGTTTAATTCATTTTAGTGTAAAGGCCTCTTTAATAAGTGAAAATGAATAGTAACTACATGTATTCCGGCTTTCAATATAAATACTAGTCTATAACTCTATTTGTATTAATTGGGGAATTTCTGAAGTCGCGAATCGGCTTGGGACACACGAAATACACGCAATTTTTGTTCGCATGCAACCTGCAAAATTACACTAATTTGCTGTTCACACGTGTACTGCATAACAAATTTTCTGTTTGTTAAACAAATTTGGTATTTTTGTATTTTGAATTTGTGCTCTGTTTTCTGATACATAAAGTAACACAAGTTAAAACCAAATATGATTGTTTCCACCTCCTATGCTTTTTACAAACCTATCTTTCCTGACGATTGGACGCTTACTGCAAATTGCATATTTTTGTTCGTTCGACACCGAAAAATATTCTGAAAGAAACAAAAATTGCGATCGATGAAGTTAAGTTCTTTTGCAATTTCGGCAAATAAATATGTGTTTATGCAGATCCAGTTAGAATGGAGGTGGTGTTCCGGTTTTTTCTGGATTAAAAAAATGTCCGGAATTTGGGCAAAAAATGACAAATAATCGACTGAAAATCTCTTTTCCTGCACCGCATTGGAACCTTCTTTTTCTGAAGTTTGCATCCGCCAATGGGAACAACACACCTTACTGAAAACAAATCAAAGTTACCGGATGAATCTTATTTACCTAACTTACGTAAAGACAGACTGAGGAAAGCACTAGGCTAATAGGCCGTAGCTTAACATTTATCTAATATAGTAACTGTTCAAAATATTTCTGCCAGTGTCAAAGTACTGGAAAAGGCGGCTGGTGTGTATTTTCTGTATTGGATGAGCAGTCACTCAAGAATGGAGGCATCGAGTTAGTGGTAAGAAAATAGAAAATACAAAAAAATTGTCATAAGGAAGAATGTTTAATACATTAATTAAGATGAAAGAAAATATGTTGTTAAACCGCTCTAAAGTAGAAATATAGAGCTAAGAGATACTTATAAGTCTATGTATTGAGAAATATTGACATGTGAGCAGTTAAAAAACAACAACTAAATACCGCAGTGACTGTGAATTTAAAAACGGAGAAAAAAAACAAAGTTTTACATTGTATGCAAGAGTGAAAGTTGAAAATAATGAAAATTAAAATTTGACCAAATTTTCGATAGACATACCAGAACATTAACAAACTTGTATATGAAAATCACAGAATGACAGACGTTTAGGTCAATATCATCCCGATACCATAGCCATTCGTAACATTTCCTTGAATAATTTTAAAAGCATTGTCTTGCAAGACAAGTTGATGTTATCTAGTCACTGCACGAGGCAGGGTGATTAAGGGAGGCACGTAAGCAGGATGTAAAAATACTGATGTGTTAGCTTTTCCACACTCTCGAAACTTTCAAAATCAGGGATCCGGCCAACACGTTCACTATACACAACAGATACACGTGCACAACTTGAAATGTAGTGTATGCTATCATATGTATACAGTGTCAAACTATATACGTTAGGGAAACCTGCCTCCGACTTGGATATCTTTTTGTGAAACACATACGCTCTATCCGGCCTAATCATACGCATTGTCCAGTAGTCCACCATTTCAGATTTCCAAATAAAATCCTTCAAAATATGATAGTAACGGTTTTGGTAAAGGTACACGGAGGGTCAAGAAAATTAGTCCCCGGACCGAAGATTTTGAAAAATGTTTCGCTGTACTAAAAGGTATAACAGCAATATTTTATTCGTGGACAAAATCCATCAGGTGATTTAACGATTTTCCGTGCAGCAAGATTCTATTGGCTGGTGAAGTGATGACGTCATTTTTTCACATTATTTTCTTAGTCTTAAACAAGGACGTATATATACATCCTTGTCTTAAATAATTTGTCATAAAGGTTATCATAAAATGTTTTAAACATTTGAAATGTAATAAGTTAATCACATTTGATAATTTCATAAGCCAACAATTTGAGTTTCGACATAAACAATCGATATAAATCGATTTTTTTGTCTCCGAAAGTGATGTTTGAAGACCTTGAGGCATTGAAATATTTAGGAATGAAATATTTCTTTATAAATACTCTATTAAGATGATTTCTATTTCGTTTCGTCATATTTCCGTTGAAATTGATGTATATTACACCCAAAATACAAATTCTATTTGTAAACAGCAACATATACAAAAATTAAGTCTTATCATAGCATCGAATAGTCTGCTCCAGGTTCATTGAGAATTGATCATTTATCTATGAAATGATTTAACTCATCTTTATGTAATCGTTTTCCTGTCATTTCAACTTCTATTATCATATTTATAGGCCTTTCAATTGAGATAGAACAGCTTTTTGTCCTTGTGTCTGTTGTCCGTATGTGATTCAGGAGACTAGGTTTGTTTGTTTTTCGTAAACATCTTAAATCTGATCTTATCCAAACATTAAACAGTTTTATATCGGTCTAAGTTCTAAAAGTTACTGCTGTGAATATATATTTGTATATTTATTTACCAAAAAAGGGAAGTTTTTTTTTTTAAATACCAGGGCAAATTGGTTGAAGCTGCTTCTGTGAAATTCAGAATGGGGTCTACGGTCAGCTACTATTTTGTAGTCTCCGAAATGTTGCTCAGTAAGCCCTACATAAGATAAGCAACCACGACCAAATAGACGGGATGTGCCAGCACGGGAGAGCCAAAAAGATGGGATGGGCCATACATGTAGGTCTTCCAGAAGGTGTACAGATCGTATGGGAGTTGAATGTCCATACATGAACGATCGGGATGGTGTTGGGTTTATTTTTTGGAATTTCTTTGTATCACATACAATAAAACGCTGATTGATATATATTTTGTTTTTGCATTGATTTATTGAAAGATAATATCTTTGGTTTGTTATTTCTCAATGACAATGTAGTGTTCAGTTTGAGCCGAAGTAGCTTATTTTGCTAGGTTCTGTTTATCCTCGTTTTTATTGAGTCAAAGCAACTCATTTTCTTACTTGTTCATCGTTGGTTGGTTGTAATTGCCAGTTTTGTCCTCTTTTGTTTTATTCTGGTTATATGTTTCTGTGATGTTTTGCGTTTTGTTTTGTATATACCCAAAATAAAACTGTTCGAAGTAATGGATTCCTCACACATATTAGAGGTTAAATGTAAACTCTTGCAACCTTCGACAAAGAAGCCACGTGTTGTAATCAAAATGTGGATTCTGTTGCATCAAGGGATCTGCCCATCGAGGAAGTACTATCGTTGGTACAAAATAGGGCATTTCTACTACAATTATCTAATGACAGAATCGACAGCGATCAAGATGATTCATTCCACAGGGAACTGACAACAAGCATTGAAAAACTCAATTTACCTGATACAAAACTTCAATGTCACAGTGTATGCTGTAAAAGTTTTCACCAAGCAATTGAAAAAGGTCAATTCAAAATGTACGAGCAATGTATCGTTAACGGACTCTCTTGGACAAAAGCCAAATATACCTGATGGTCCTTCTACCCGATCTTCTACTGCAAACTTTGACTGGAAGTCTATGTGTTTATTCAGTACCATTTCGGGCGTTGTGGCTATAAACATTGACCCCATAAGTAAAGCTAGAAACCGGTTTTTTTTTAAAAGGTAGGCGCAAGTGCTGAAAAATTGTGGCGACTGGTTCATTATCCGATGGATCTGATTTGATTGCTATTGGTGCTTAGTACCACTGCAAATTGTCACCAAGCATATATATCCGAGAGAAGATCAAATCGAAATCTTGTGACAAATATCTCCAGAGTCGATCCACATCAAGAAGCATTTTACAAATTAGATTCTAAAATTAATGAACCATTATTCCACGAAGACGCGGGGTTTGAACTTCAAAAGGTTCTTGATAAATAAAAAACAATATTTTCATTAGGATGGTGTGGATAGTCCAGATTATCCATCTCATCGACTAAAAGAAAAGCTAAAACGTCATTATGGGATAGAGTCATATTCAAAGCACAGACTAGTGGTAGCCAGAGAGTCATACTCGTGGCAAATACAGCAATTGAAGCGCTTATTCCCACTGTAGTATTCCAAGCACAGGGTTGTCATTCAAGAAATGTGAGCATTATCGGACGTCAAAATCCGTGTTCTTTTTGAAACCACGGCTATTCTAAGGGCTGATATCAAAGGTACTCCTAACACAGAATTGTGGTCTAGCAGTGATAGTGAAGAAGCGGATACANTTTGAAGTCTACCTGCTTAATTAGATTTTTACCTGTAAAACAGGAAATGTCCTGACAAAACTTGGGTTTTATTGCCCCAATTAAAAAATTTTAAAGGTAAAAATTAATCCCAATCACTTTCCTAGACATCCCCACTATCACAGTGATTAGTTATAGTATGTCTCTTTCTGTACTGTACATGAATGATCTTTCATGCCTCAGTTGCTGCTTCATCTGGATTTCAACACATTTTTGCTCGTTCTCCTGACACTGGTGTTCTCGTTCTCCTTGTTCACTTTAGTTTGATATTAGTGTTGAAATTTGGTTGCATTTGTCTAAAGTCGGGCAAAGTTACCAGCCCATACGCTTGAACTAAACTTGTGTAAAGCTCTGCCTACCTTCCATGTTATTACTGGTTGCGATTCAAAAAGTTGCCTTGTAAAACAAGGAAAGGTCAGACCTTGGGAACTGTTCAAATCAAATCTATCGACATTTTCTTCTCTTGCCGAGCTGTCTATAATTCTATTAGATGAGATCACAGATAATTTGGAACAGTATGTCCTTCGTATTTACAACGAATCTAGTTGAAACCAAATGCGGTATAAACTGTTTGCAAAAAGGGTCACGGAGGAAGCTTCTACCTCTACCCAGATTGCTCTTTTGCAGCACTTAAACGAGAAGAATACCAAACTTTATTTGACTATCGTCGTTGCAGCCAAATCCTTCAATACCAAATCTAGATGATTAAAGGTGGAGAAAAAGTGATGATGTTTACCATACTTATGACGCTTGACCAATGCCTATACAAATCACAGAAATGGTAAAGTGGTTTCAAATCCTCAAATTTTGCACGTCGGTGTTCTGTAAAGCAGCTGAATTACGTTGTATTGAAGTTTGTTTGTGTGAAGGTAGCCGGAATCAATTATCACAACGTTTACGATAATAATGGTGTCGTCGGTAACAATTTTTCATCTGATGAAGAATCAGACAATGAAAATGACCAAAAAACTATCATGGTTAATGCACCACGTGGGTTAATGTTTCACAGTAACGGGTTGTTGTGTCTGTAAATATTGATTTATTGCGCTCCTATGGTCATTTTGTACATATGTACATGGTTTTCCGAATTTGTAAATACTATGTATGTTATCAATAATTTTATGGGGTTGTGCAATATAATGCATGCAGACTATATCTTTATTTTAACAATATTGATACATGTATATGATTCATTATCTCCCTCTGACATGGTGCGGGGGCTTGAGATTCCCTTTTACCTTATAGACTGATTCGGATTGAATTTTACATTTAAGTAGATATAATCATGCCAAAGAGGTCACGCATTAGATGACAGGCCTTTTTTACCACGTAAATACCGGTAGTTCTCTTGTTTTTTGTATCTTGTGTTTGATTTTGCAATTTGAAATAGTTTTTTTTGCTTTGTTTTAGTTTGTTTAATGTTTGTTAACCGGGTTTTCCATCGGAAAAATCCGGTTATTAAAATGGTGAAAATGGCGGGCGGGCGGGCGACTGCCAAATGGGTACAGCATTTGTCCGGAGCAAATCTCCTACATTATTTGAGACAGGAAGTTTTTATTTTGCAGATCAATTGTACATATATCAAAGGTGTGCATGGTACTTTGATTTTGATTTTTGATAATTTATGTAAAAAATATCAGTGGTTGAACTTAGTCATTTTTACGTCAAATTTTTAACAATACGGTGCCCCCTTTGTCCGGAGCAAATCTCCTACAGTATTTGAGACAGGAAGTTTTTATTTTGCAGATCAATTGTACATATATAAAAATGTGCATGGTACTTTGATTTTGATTTTTGATAATTTATGTAATAAATATCAGTGGTTGAACTTAGTCATTTTACGTCAAATTTTTAACAAAAGGGTACCCCCTTTGTCCGGAGCAAATCTCCTACAGTATTTGAGACAGGAAATTCTTATTTTGCAGATCAATTGTACATATATCAAAGGTATGCATGGTACTTTAATTTTGATTTTTGATAATTTATGTCAAAAATATCAGCTGGTAAACTTAGTCATTTTTACGTCAAATTTTTAACGATAGGGTACAATGTACCCCCTTTGTCCGAAGCAAATCTCCTATAGTATTTGAGACAGGAAGTTTTTATTTTGCAGATTAATTGTACATATATCAAAGGTGTGCATGGTACATTAATTTTGATTTTTGATAATTTATGTCAAAAATATAAGTGGTTGAACTTAGTCATTTTTATGTCAAATTTTTAACAATAGGATACCCCCTTTGCCCGTAGCAAATCTCCTATAGTATTTGAGACAGGAAGTTTTTATTTTGCAGATTAATTGTACATATATCAAAGGTGTGAATGGTACTTTGATTTTGATTTTTGATAATTTATGTAAAAAAATCAGTGGTTGAACTTAGTCATTTTTACTTTAAACTTCAAATATTTACCAAAAGGGTGTCCCATTTGTCCAGAACAAAAATCCTACAGCTTAATAGGCAGGAATTTTTTATAATGCAGATCATTTGTACCTGTATCAGAGGCGTGTACAGTACTTCTATTTTTTATTTCAGTAATAGGCTACTTTGGTGGAAGGTTTAACATTGAGAATTAATAAAAATTATAAACTTGTACATTTCAAATATTCAGGGTCAACCCGTGTATGATATACTGTCCATGTAAAAGAAAACCCGGTTTGCTGTCACATTAACAGCTTTCCTCTTGTTTTTTTATAATTTGGCAATAGAGTCGCTTTTATTAACTTTAATACATTGAATTAAAAAGTTTTAAAAAACACCAGATTTTGGTCTATTTGCTTTGAAGGAGCTTAAAACGCGTCACTAGCTCACTTCCAGTTGTCATAGATACGAAAATACGGTACTTATGTAAAGGTGAACCCCTTCCTCATTTTGTTTCTACTTAAATTATATAGAGTTTTCAACTGTGAGGTAAATTTTCTGAAATCATGGCCGGTGCCAATTTATAAATGGCGCTTTCGACACCTTAGCACGGGAAATCGGAAAATCACCTGATGGTTTCATAAACTAGAAATGTATGAATATCTGTTGCAAAAAAAAAAAAAAAATGCTGTTAGGGACCGACCATTTAACCTGAAGGGGGGGTTATGGTTTTTTTCTAAAAAAATATTTTGGATCTGATTTTATGTGAAAAAAATATTTTGGCTGCCAAAATAATGAAAAAAAAATTTTCTGAAGGAGGCTTTCTGCCTAAAAAAATAATGTTAATTTTGAAAAAAAATATTTTGTTGATACACGTGCAAAAAAGTAAATAATTTATTTCGCGCCCCCCCCCCCCTTTCAGGTTAAATGGTCGGTCCCTTATACCGATGGATTTTCCAGGGCAGATATGCTGTTCGGTCCGGTGACTAATTAGGAAAACGTTGGAACAGAGGATCATTTTCTTACTTGGCAATTTAAATCCTGGGGGACCTAAACGTGCAGTCATTTTATGACTAATACATGTAAGTTCTGATCTTGGGTTTTATGTAATTTTTATAACACCAGTTTGTTACTTTCAGTCTAGTGTACCGACAATGTCAAAGATTTTTTACCTCTTCAAGACCTTTACGACTCTTTATTGAAAGACTGATCAGTCGAAAATATGGTCTAATTTTAAATTTTCTAATTCTTTACTTTCCATGCTATAATTGATTAATTTTTCTTTCAGATTTTAGTTTTAACTACTTTTAACGGCTCACTATATTTCTCTTTTGAAAAGTTAAAATGTAACAGTATATACA
>MJUU01040643.1:0-24079 GCA_002080025.1 Modiolus philippinarum
ATGGCAATAGCTCACACTGACCCTTCGGGTCAGGTGAGCTAAAAAATTGTCAAGTTCCACAACTCGTTTAATCCTTCTGCATTGTTCACCATTCGTGACAATTTTAGTGATATTCGCGACAGTCAATTAGTTATCTTTAAATATATGTAATAAGGTATAAGTATGACTATCTCCTCTGATTTTCATTAATTATACAATCTTATCATCAGGCTATAGGTTTCAATGCAGTAAAGAATCTTCATGAACATCCATTATCTTATGAGCAGTACATTGTAACGAGGATAAAAAACCTGCCTACCTCTAACTGGTTTTTATATAATCTCAGTATTTTTTTTTAAAATAAGCATCCAATATCCTTATGTTTATTTTATATTTATTTTTTTTCTGTTGCTGTAATTTATCAATTTACCAATTCTTAATTCAAAAGCCACAAAGTGGCTGGAGAATTTATAAAACCATCCGGAATTTTTTTGAGTCAGAATATTTATTTCAAAACACTTTTTTCAAGGGGCAAGATTATGTATATTGGTTTTACCATAATGTATATAAAACTGGAAGCCAGAATTTATGTCTATTTTCAAGGATGGGGAGTTGTCTCGCAAGACATCCCCCTAATCAAATGGTCCCTCCGGACATGTATTAAACATATTTGTTCACGACAATTGAATCAGTTCTCTAATTTCTCCAAAAGCATATAAATTAGTTATTTTCCCTGCAGCAGTTCGTTGGATGACTATGAGTTTTTAAAGTGTGTATATTTTCCAGGCTTACAAAATTCAGCTCCATCAGAGCTTTGATTTTATAACTATTTATTTTATAATATCATTTGTCTAGTTTTTGTTATTCTTATTATTCCCCAGTAAATTGTAAAATCAAAATCCAGTATTTTGCTACAACCCTGAATAGATAACCTATTTACTATTACTCCTGTTGTATTTTTTCAACACCTAGAATAAAATACACCAAATGGTCACAGAACTATAACATATAAAGTCTAATCCTATGATCAAGGATAACATATGAAGAATTTTAACTTTGTAATCAAGGATACAAATCATGTTATCAAGGATTGTAAACTAGTAATCAAGGACCATACTTCAACCAGTTGTGATTATAATCAATTTAATGCTCATTGATGACAAAGTCAACACTTAGGTGTTCTGCCTAACAAAAGTTCCTTTGGAAGAAACGTTCTAGACACTGTCATTTTATTTCTTCCTTTTGGAACAATTGTTATATAATATGAACAAGTACTGTATATACCTATTTGCTGGCTATGGGAACAATAGCAAGTTTATGGTGTCCCGAGACACAACTATTTCCCGATGCAAAGTGGAGGGAAATAGTTGGTGTCTAGGGAAACCATAAACTTGCTTTTGCTCGAATAGCCAGTAATTAAGTGTTTTATTGTGCTGAAATCAAACATGAAAGGTATCAATGTGACGTCATCAGTACATAGTTCATCGTTCTACTATTGACCAGTAAATAGTTCACCGTCCTATTTAATGATCACTAAATAGTTCATCATCAGTCAATAGTCCTTGGAAATATTGACCGGCAAATAGTGTGTGACAATTGTGAAAAATAGTAAATTATCAAATAAACAATTTATATAGAAAATATATACTGAGGTATAATAACTGAAGATATTTCAAGATATTCTATAATACATTATCATTTTGGAAAAATTATATATCATGGAACTTCTGTTCTTTTACAATATTCCTATAAATGAATAGCAATGGCAATGCATGATTATCAATGACCATATCCATTATGATCATTGACTGCAAAATGATTACTAAGGGATCGAAAAATTTGAAACCCTGAATTTTCACAGACTATAAAGCATGATAGTCTCCTCCATTACAGCAGGGGAGGGTGGTTATATTACCTAATAGTGCATCAAGTTTACTGCAATTCGAGAGAATATCTCCAATAGTTACATAATAACAGTATTTCTTTATGTCATCATCTGTAATGTTGTTTAATATCAATTCACATTGTCCATGTCTGGTTTCTTCAACAAATTTCAAACTATTACTTGTACTAGGAATTGGTTGAAGAAATGTCACATTTCCTGGAGGTCTTCTGAACCAGGCACACTGCCCATTTAGATTGTAGGAAAAGGTTAATTTCCATGGTCGGTCTTGAAATTTGTCATATTCCCAGCCTGTATCAAAGAAAAAATAACAAATGATAGCATATCAATAATACCCCCCCCAAAAAAAAAAAAAAAAATATCGAAGTGCAGTCTGCACTAAAAGGTGGTTCAAGCTTTGTCAGCAATGAATATACAGTATAGTTCCTTTATAACAAACAGACTTAGTTATAAGGAAGAAGTAAAAATATTGGGTGCCATCAATCATGTCAATATTAAAACAATGTATTTTTAAAGGCTTCTTCCAAATTGTTTATAACGAAATTAGGCTTATAACAAAGAAAATTAAAACCAAAACAGTATTTTAGAGGCTCAAAATTTACCTGATAAAACAAAAAAGATCGCTGAACAAACAAATCATTTACCTATTTTCCATTTACCCAAACCATAGCATCTTTCAGTACAATGGCTGAAAATTATTATTACATGCCACAATCTGCTAGGGAAATAATACACAGGAAAACCACAAATAAGACAAAAGACAAACGTAAACAACTATAGTAACTCGGGACAGCCGGACTTGGTACCGGCACTAGCAAAAGCCAGCGGTAGGGTTAAACTGGTTTATGGGTACCCAAACCTCCCCTTTATCTGTCCCGTTTCCCTATAGTATAGTAAACATACGAATAAAACCCAATACAGGTAGACTACTAACTCCATGAGCACAATCTTGAAAGGAGAGAATATGACAATACGTAATTTTGAAACATGGGTCAAGGGGTGCTCGCCGCTAATCTGCTGGCTAGCTAAAGGAGCCTAGTCTGCTGGTAGAACATTGTCGCACTACGGAAGAAAAATCCAACTCAAAACTTCCCGCAGGATTTAGTAAAAAATCATCATAAATATCAGTAGACATCGGCAGTATCAGTACCCTTTGGTACTCTGAATCCAAATCAATTTTGGCCCGATATACAATATACATAGCAAGTTTGAAAACAATATGATATTTCATTCACAAGTTATATTTCGAGACCCTAAAATTACACAACAAAAAACCTCTCAGTTTCAAGGCAAAGCAACTTCCAGAACTCCTTAGACCTCTAAGGCCCAAAGTTGAATCTTGCCTAAATTTTGTGGCAAACAACTTGCATATCAAGTTTGAAGACAGTTTGATATTTTGTTCACAAGTCAGTTTGAAGCCGTGAAATTCACAAAAATTCAAATTTTCAAGGGGCATAACTGCAGAACCCCTTAAACCTCTGAGCCTAAAGTCAACCTTGGCCCGAGTTTTGCAGTAACCCTTACAAAAATTGCCTGGGAATTCCACATAATTCCAGGGAATTTCCTTAGAATACCAGGGAATAAATTCCCTGGAAATCGAGGGATTTCTTGCTGAGAATTCTGAGGAAATGCAGGGACAGTACTGGAACAGGAATTCCAGGGAAATCCTTGGATTTCCCGAAAGCCTTCAACGGTACCTGCTACACATTTTCCCTGGAATTCCAGGGAATTCTGAGGAATAAATTTTACATGCCTTTCCCTGCTTTTCTTCGAATTTCCTTGAAATTCTTCAAGCAGTGGAGATCCAAGGAGTTCGGAGAAAATTTTGCTATCAATCATTAACTGACAAAGTCAGACCATGTGGTGCTGTGAATGATGTACACAGGAAGTTCACACAGTGTGTAATTTCTTCCATAGCTGAAACACACATACATTTTATGTAGAGTGTATCTCCATAATATGTTGTTATTTTTCTATAAACTCACTTTATAAACATTTATTAAGAAGTACTTTTTGTTGTGGTACTAGATAAATTACTAGGCTTCTGAGATTATCTGTGTAATAAACTGACCTTCAAAATTTATCACTACAGACAGTGTGCATAGTGTTTTAATAATTTACATCTTTAAAGTTGAAGAGCACACATATATGATATGTTTCTTCAATTAATTGAGTTGCTGAAAAATATATAGATACATGTATTCACAATGAGCTTTAAAATTTGAAAAAAAAATGTGAGAAAATTAGAAAATAGTGATGATGAAAAAGGTCAAGTAATTTGAATTGAAGGCAGGCATGCATGATTTAAAACTTACATGACTTACATGTCTTTGATCTTTTTGCACATCCATAATCACATAGACTTTCAAATACCATCATATGATTTGGTATATTTTTATTTTAATCCTTATTTTACTTCTCTTGCACTATTTTTATCAAATTCTCTGTCATCAACATGCTTAAAATCATCATTGACTTACAAGAGTCTACATGATCAAGATTTAGGAGAAAATAAGTCTTTGCAATTCTTCACTTTAGTTAAAGTCCTGGCATTTCTTGGCAATTCTTCAATTGAAAAAGTTAAAGTCCTTGCAATTCTTGAATTTTCTTCAATGAAAGTTAAAGTCCTTGCATTTCCTTGGAATTCTAATCAAAACAATTTTCCAAGGACTTCACATGATGCTATTTTGAAGAATTCCAAGGAAATGCCAGGATTTTTCTTCTTTTCTTCTATGACCAGGAAAACATTTTGCAAGGGAAACAACTTAGGTACATAGATTGAAAACAGTTTTTGATTTCTTTTACAAGTTATCAGCAGGCCACCCTGAAATTCACAAAATTTAGTACATCATTCCTGTAAAGTTTGGTTGAATTTGCTTCAGCAGTTTCAGAAGAGATGATGAAAATGGGATTTTCCCATTGGGTCCAATGTTAAATTATGTTCAGCGCTGGCAGCCATGTTTTTTATCAGATCGAAATAAGCAATCTTTGAAAAGGACCTTTAGTACATCATTCCGGTATAGTTTGGTTGAATTTGCTTCAGCAGTTTCAGAGGAGAAGATGAAAATGTGATTTTTCCCAAAGGCAACAATGTTAAACTTTAGTTCCGCGCTGGCAGCCGTGTTTTTTATTGGATCGGAACAAAATGAGCAATCTTTGTAAAGGACCTTTAGTACATCATTCCTGTAAAGTTTCGTTGAATTTGCTCCAGTGGTTTCAGAGGAGAAGATGAAAATGTGAAAAGTTAACAGACAATGGAGGGACAGCAGACGATGGACGCCAAGTGATGGCAAAAGCTCACACTGACCCTTCAGGTCAGGTGAGCTAAAAAAAAGCCATGGGGTCCACTGTTTCTCACTGGCAGCTTTGTTTTTTGTCAGATTGGAGCGAAATGAGCAATCTTTGTAAAAGACCTTCCATACATCCTTCCTGTAAAGTTTGGTCGAATTTGCTCCAGTGGTTTCAGAGGAGAAGATGAAAATGTGAAAAGTTATTCAGAGAAGTTATTGAAAATGTTTATCCTAAAGGGTGCATTGTTAAATATAAGTTCCATCCTGGAAGCCATCTTTTTGTCCACAAATATTGTGAACAACAGCAAAAAATGTCATTTTTTTCATTTATTTGGATATTTGTTTTTGTCGAAAAAAAAAAAATCCCCGTGCCAGATATATATACATTTCAGTTATAGTGTACTTGTTCTTTAGAGAATATCTTGTTCTTGTATGGATACACTAGTATCATACTTTCAAATTTTATTTTTTTTTTTTGCAATTTCCATATGTTACTCTGACAGTTCTTAAGTGTCCACATCTCTTGTTATATCATGCAGTTTTCTTAAAACTGACTTGATGAGTGCCCAGTGGTTGTTTATATATTGAAATTTGTCTTTTATAAGTTTTTTTGTAACAGATGACAGCAGTTGTAAGAACACTTTGCCAGTTAATTCTATGTTTGTTGACAAAACTGCATCCATGAAGAAAGGAGAAGATACACATATGTGACTTGCTGTTCAATATTTAGCAATGAATTCCACTAAGGGGCTAGGGCTCGTCTTGAACTTACTATGGGGTATGAGCATAGCTCATTGTTGAAGGCCTCATGGTGGCTTCAAGATGAAGTAAGTGAGAAGCGAACCATCAATCCAAAACGAATAATCCAAGGACAATGGCAACATCGAAAACAAAAAGGAAACACAGACACAACATGAGAACAACAATAAAACAATAAAAAGGTTGTTCCTTGCTTGGCATGCTTGGTTTTATCATGTACATGTATTTGTATAGACTTTGTCTTATGTGCATTTACTCCATATTCTTTATTGTTCATGTATGATGATGTACCACAAAAAAGTATTCTTTGAGAATGTTGCACCCTGTGTTTCATTCTTAATAGACTAGGATGAAAAGTTGGTCAGAAACGTGTTCTGGTGTACTAATATCACTCATGTGTCTCAAAATTTGCATTTTTTATGATTATGTACTTGAAACTGGAAGTCGAGATGAAGTATACATCTGAGGAACAAACACTTTCATCCCAAGATGATATGACACCATATTATCATCACTATAACTGACAAGAGGCTCTCAAGAGCCTGTATCGCTCACCTGGGCCACAGCTGACATATGCAGTTAAAATAGTCCCAATGTTTTAAGGGCATTCAAATTTGTTAATAGACATTGATGTTATATTATCATAAGTTAAACTATGTTCCAGACTAGCAGCTATTTTGGATGGGGTGCAGTTCTACTGTCACCTTTCATGAAGGGGCCATCTAAGGACCATTGAGTCTAATTTTGGTTCCAATTGGCTAAATATTTCTTTAAATGCTGTCTGATAGGTTTCAAGGTTTAACTATGTTCCCCACTGCGGCCATCTTGAATGTGATGCATACAAGCCAGGCAAATTTTTTAAATTGCGACAACTATGGCCCATTGTGACCAAGTTTATTTTTATTATTGGCCAAGTAATTTCACAGAAGATCTTTTAATGTTTTCCTATAGGGTCCAATGTTAAATCTATGTTCCCTGCTGGCAGCCATCTTGCATAAAGCAAAGACCTGAAAAACAACTCTTTTGCAGGGGGCAACCTAAAGACTGTTGTGGCCAAGTTTGGTTCCAATTGGCTCAGCAGTTTCAGTAAAGCACAGACCTGAAAAACAACTCTTTTGCAAGGAGCAACCTAAAGACTATTTTGGCCAAGATTGGATCCAATTGGCCCAGTAGTTTCAGAGGAGAAGATTTTTGAATTTCTTTTCCAAAGGGTCCAATGTTAAAACTATGATCCCCGCTGTCAGCCATCTTGGATATAGTGCAGATCTGAAAAACAACTTTTTTACAGGGGACCATCTAAGGACTATTTTGGCCAAGTTTTGTTTCAATTGGCCCAGTAGTTTCAGAGGAGAAGATCTTTGAAAGTGTTTTCCCAAAGGGTCCAATGTTAAAACTGTGATCCCTGCTGGCCGCCATCTTGGATATAGCGCCGATCTGAAAAACAACTTTTTTGCAGGGAACCATCTAAGGACTATTGTGGTCAAGTTTTGTTTCAATTGGCCCAGTTGTTTCAGAGGAGAAGATCTTTAAATGTCTTTTCCCATAGGGTCCAATGTTAAAAATATGATGCCCGCTGGTGGGCAACTTGGATATAGCGCGGATCTGAAAAACAACTTTTTTGCAGGGGACCATCTAAGGACTATTGTTGCCAAGTTTGGTTTCAACTGACTCAATGGTTTCAGAGGAGAAGATCTTTGAAAGTGTTTTTCCATAGGGTCCAATGTTAAAACTATTATCCCCGATGGTGGCCATCTTGGATATAGCGCGGATCTGAAAAACATCTTTTTTGCAGGTGACCATCTAAGGACTATTTTGGCCAAGTTTGGTTTCAATTGGCCCAATAGTTTTAGACATGTCAGAGGAGGAGATCATTGAAAGTATTTTTCCATAGGGTCCAATGTTAAAACTATGATCCCCGCAGGCGGCCATCTTGGATACAGGGCGGATCTGAAAAACAACTTTTTTGCAAGGGACCATCTAAGGACTATTGTGGCCAAGTTTGGTTTCAATTGGCCCAGTAGTTTCAGAGGAGAGGATCTTTGAAAGTGTTTTCCCATAGGGTGTAATGTTAAAACTATGATCCCCACTGGCGGCCATCTTGGATATAGCGCGGATCTGAAAAACAACTTTTATGCAGGGGACCATCTAAGGACTATTGTGGCCAAGTTTGCTTTCAATTGGCCCAGTAGTTTCAGAGAAGAAGATCTTTGAATGAAAAGTTTACGCCGGACGGATGACGGACGACAGATGACGGATGGACAACAGACTAAAGGTGATGGCATAAGCTCACCCTGGCTATAGCCAAGTGAGCTTATAAACCATATTATCAAGATTAACTTCAGGGATGACGTGATGCATTCTAGTTGCCCAAAAATTGAGCCCATGCATCCCATCAAAAATGTGCACATTAATTTATTGCCTTCCAATTTCCCAGCATGCAATTTCATGCTTGAAGCAACCAGAATTTGCCAAATTGTCATGATTTAATTGGTACATGATATTGTAGGAAATGGCAATTTCTAAGTATCAAGCACAAAAGTCTCTAGGTTTTGGGAGCTATAACAGGTGTTCAATTGAAATATATCAGCAGAGCACAATATTATGTCTCCTGCATGTTAAAGGTTAATATACAAAGACTGTACGTTCTGTATTACCATGGGGAGGATCAAAAATTGATATTGTGAGCCTGTATGGCTCACCTGACAACATATGCTTAACAGCAGAAGATGAAATGGTGTTTTTCCAATGGGGTCTAATCATGTTGAAACTATGTTCCATGATAGCTGCAATAATTTTTTTGTTAAATCAAAAAAAAAAGAGAAATCTATGTAAAGGATCATCACTACATCATTCCAAAACATATTGCCTTCAATAGTTTCAGAGCAGATGACAATCAAAGCGCTGAATGCTAGAGAGCTATTAAGCATTTCATCAATGTCAGAACTTATATCATGTATATTATATAATTCTTTGTACAAGTGAAAATAGTTTGATTTGATTTGAAGAACAAAACTTTTGTTGCAAATGCAATTAAATAATTTGATGTCACATTTAATGAAAATAAATAATTTATTCAAGATGGACATGAAACACATAACTTTTTAAGGAAAATCGCCCAAGTTTCAAAATACTATGTTTATAGGCAAAGATGTAGAAAGGAACAATTATATCTTCCTTCTTTGAAAAATGAAATTCATTCTCATTATTGTATGGAAAAATATATTGCTAGTATCAATAATAAACTAACCTCTTTTGAAAGAAGATGGTCAGGTTTTGAAAATTTAGTTGAATAGGATAACAATACAATTTCCTAAATTTTTCAATCAGGTAAACAGATTTTATTACTTAAACAGTGTTCGTCATATATATTATCCAGTTGTCAAATGTATCTATCATGGATTTCCTGGAGTGCAAGTGTGAGAGAGTCTGTGAATGAGTGATATCTTTGTATATTTATATTGGTAAAATTTATTTTGAAAAACAATAAAATAATAAAAAAAAATATGGTTGATGTAGGGCATGTCAGTAAGCAGGAATGGACTTAAACCACTCTACCTAACCAAGTCCCTCATGCTTAAAATGTAGGTCACAGACAGCATTCAAAGCATGCATTGCAGTTGTCATCCAAAAGAGCATTATACATACCAATATGGTTGACATGAGGCATGTCAGTACGCAGGAATGGACTTCAACCATTCTCACTAACCAAGTCGCTCAAGTGTGAAATGTAGGTTACAGACAGCATCTGAAGCATGCATTACAGTTGTCATCCCAAATGCATCATACATTCCAATATGATTGACATGAGGCATGTCATTTAGCAGGAATTCTACCTAACCAAGTCGCTCATGCCTAAAATGTAGGTCACAAACAACATCCCAAGAATGCATTGTATTTGTCATCCCAAAATGCATCATACATACACTAGAGATGTCAAATTATTAATCTCCTACCCATATTATTAATTTTTAATAATTTGAGTAGGAGAATAATACTGTCCCCGAAGATTAAGACTGACCCACCAATATTAATAATTGACCCTCTAAAATTAAGAGTGACCCACCAAGATTAATAATTTGACACTCCACGTTTTATCCATCCTAAGAGAATAAGAATGGTAATCTCAGTGGGTCATTATTAATCTGGGAGGGTCATTCTTAATCTTGGCGGGTCAGTCTTAATCTTCGGATTCAGTATTATTCTCCTACTCAAATTATTAAAAATTAATAATATGAGTAGGAAATTAATAATTTGACATTTCTAGTGATACCAATATGGTTGATGTGGGGCATGTCAGTAAGCGGGAATGGACTTTAACCATTCTACCTAACCAAAGAGCTCTTGCATAAAATGTAGGTCACAGACAGCATTCCAAGCATGCATTGCAGTTGTCTTCCTAAAATGCATCATACATACCAATATGGTTTATGTCAGTAAGCAGGAATGGACTTTAACCATTCTACCTAGCAAAGTCGCTCATGCATAAAATGAAGGTCACAGACAGCATCCGAAGCATGCAATCCAGTTGTCATCCCAAAATGCATCATAGATACCAATATGGTTAATGTGGGCCATGTCAGTAAGCAGGAATGGAATTTAAATATTCTACCTAGTAACCAAGTCGCTCATACGTTGTCATCCCAAAATGTTACATACATAACAATATGGTTGAACATAACAATATGGTTGACATGGGGCATGTCAGTAAACAGGAGTGGACTTTAACCATTCTACCTAACCAAGTCGCTCATGCGTAAAATGTAGGTCACAGACAGCATTCCAAGCATGCAATGCAGTTGTTGACCTAAAATGCATCATATATAATTTCCAATATGGTTGATGTGGGCCATGTCAGTTAGCAGGAATCGACTTTAACCATTCAACCTAACTGGGCGCAGCTGCAGACGCGGAAGTGGACAAAGTCCCGGACGAGGAAGTCGGGGGTATCAAATAAGCCCCCCTCACTTCATGAGGTGAGATAAAAATGAACCGGATAATTTGAAAAGATAACTCACTTTGGTACTAGGCTGTACATTTATAGTATACATGATGAGTGATGCAGGTGAAGCACGTCTTGCATTTGTTACAGTGATTGGATTCTGTACGAATCAGTCAAAAGCATTTGTTTCAACAAATGTCTCTATGGGAGACAGAGACAGGTTTTTATCAAAATCAACTCTGGCTTCGAATCCTAAACAGGCCATTTTGACTTGGTGTATACTTTATTACATATTTAAGGAAAGGATATGGAGTAAATCCCCATCCACTGCCAGGAATTGTCTTTCTGTTTCGCCACAAGCTGTGTTATCAGTGCAAAATAAATTGCAACAAAAGAAGAAAACACTGCAAATGATAACTAGAAATAGGAGCAGTCGCAAACGACAGCTAATAACCTCGCCCGCTGTCTAGGAATAATAACCCAAATATAATCTAAAGATGTATGAATGTCAAAGGTACATCCACTGAACCTTAAGATCATTGATGTGTAACATGTAGTATCTCAGATATAAACATTAATAGAAACTTCAACCAAAGTCAGTCATATGTAAATGTAGGTCAAAGTGGCCCAATTATCATCTCAAGCTGCAAGACTCTAGAAGATGCATCCACTGATTACAGATGATTGATGTGACACATAGAGTATCTCATACATGAACATTTACGCAAACTTTAACCAGACTCATTGAAGCATAAAATGTAGATCAGAGTGACCCAATCATCATCTGAAGCAGCATCATTCTCCAAGACACATCCGCTGACCAAAGATGATTGATGTGCCACATGTAGTTTCTCAGATATGAACCTTAACACAAACTTTGACCGGAGTCATTGAAGCAAAAAATGTAGGTCAGAGTGACCAAATTATCATCTGAAGCAGCTTCACTCTCCAATACACATCCATTGACCAAAGATGATTGATGTGCCACATGTAGTTTCTCAGATATGAACCTTAACACAAACTTTGACCGGAGTCATTGAAGCATAAAATGTAGGTCAGTGACCCAATTATCATCCAAAGCAGCATCGCTCTCCAAGACGCATCTACTGATCAAAGATGATTGATGTGCCACATGTAGTTTCTCAGATATGAACTTTTACGCAAACTTTAACCAGAGTCATTGAAGCAAAAAATGTAGGTCAAAGTGACCCAATTATCATCTGAAGCAGCATCACTCTCCAAGACCCATCCACTGACCAAAGATGATTGATGTGCCACATGTAGTTTCTCAGATATGAACCTAAACACAAACTTTAACTGGAGTCATTGAAGCATAAAATGTAGGTCAGAGTGACCAAATTATCATTCGAAGCAGCATCACTCTCCAAGACGCATCTACTTAAACCAAAGACAATTGATGTCGATTGATGAACCTTAAGGCAAACTTTAACCTGAGGTGGGACGAAGGGACGGGCGAGATGCTATATCCCCTTCCCAACTCTGTTTTATAATAGTTAGCAAGCTAGTAGTTTTCCCCCAGTTGTCAAAAATCAGAGAAGTTCACCGTTATACAAAACATACTTTATAAGGCTGCATTCAGAAGCTTAAGCTGTCGATATTTTGCATGCCATCCAAGTAGAAGTTTAAGACTGTAACACTCCATTTTGTTACACCTGCATTTTTGTTACAATCTAAATCCGATGATTTAAAACAACGGCAGTAGAATACCAAAGGAACAAGGGAAGCGATGACTACAAAAATCCAAAGACATGGCAAAAACGGTAACGGATAAAAACAAAGACAAAACAAGGACGTGAGACAGCTACAATGCACGGAAATAAAAAGATAACATTAAGAACTAAGGCACTCATAGTGTGAACTCCCATGAAAACCGGGAGTGACATCAGGTGCTCCGGAAGGGTAAGCATGTCCTGCTCCGCTAGCGGCACCCGTCACACTATCAGTGAGTCAATCCAGGGTTGAGTCAAATCCGTGAAGACGTGAAATCTAGCTGAAAATGTCTGTTTTCATTTGGGACACAGACACGTCATATCTGTCAATGATGTCATGGTGACGGCCATAGAATTTCTGAAGGGATGAAAGTAACAAAGGCTGAACAAATCCCTGACTAAGCAGCTTTTGGGACAGTGTTTTTGCTCTAACTAAAAAGTCACTGTATAAACTGCATGCCCGACAGTAATGAATCAACTGTGAAATGTACACTCCATAGGCTGGAGAGGTAGGTATATTGCTGCTCAGAAAGGGAAAGTTCACAATTGGGAAGTTAAAACCATCACGTATGTCATACAGCTTACGATTTCAAACGTACATTTTCGTCAATGTAAATTAAAAGATCTAAATACAAAACTGAAGTAGGTGTATCAGTAGTCTCTTTAATTTCAAGCTCATTGGGATAGATCTGGTGTAAATATTCCTTGAATTTTGGATTATTAAGAGAAAGTACATCGTCTATGTAGCGGAAGCTGAAATTAAAGGACTGGGCTAAACGTTTTTGTTTTTTCTGTGTAAGCCCTTGTAAAAACTTCGCCTCATGGGAAAAAAGGAAGAGATCAGCTAAAAGTGGCGCACAATTAGTTCCCATGGGAATCCCGATTGTCTGTCGAAAAACAAGGCCTCCAAATTCGACAAAAATATTATCTTTTAAGAATTCCAACATCTTGATTACGTCATTTTCAGTGTACTTCTTGTTTGACTCAGTGTGGTTCTTTACAACATATGTTTTGTCTTTCCCTACTACTAAATAAGTGTATCTGCGTTCTCCGTTTTTAGTGTAGAAACATTGATGTATCAAATCCGAAATTATTGTGTGGCAGGGTAGTATAAAGAGTAGAAAAATCAAAAGTTTGTATGCTGTGGCAATGGGTAAGACTGCTAGAGGATAGCTGTTCGAGAAGATCTTTAGAATTTTTTAGAATCCACATCTGATCGACGCCGCTTGTGGAGTAGACTTTATCACAGTTACTTTTCAGGCCATCTCTGACTGCGGTCAATAAAGTAGTAAGGAGCTTAGAAAGTGGCTTAGTGGTGCATCTGGAAGACCCCGCAATAAATCTCTGTTTGTATGGGTTCTAATGAAGTTTTATGGACCCAGTAGGTGTAGGGGAGCTGATTGTTATCATCTGCTTTGATGCCAAAGGATGCAAAAACAGATTTGTGATTTTCAATTATCTCCTCCCTTGATAGTGTAGTGGGAGTATAAGTAGGGTTTCCTGATGAACTGTCAATTCCCATCTCCTTAACCAGACAGTCAAGATAGTGTTTCTTACACACGAACAGTATGTTGTTAGAAGCTTTGTCTGCAGGGACAATGACGTAATTTTCATGGAGGTTGTCCATAGTTTTCCTAACGAGGGGATCTTCAAATATACTGGGATTTCTGGATTTCATTGATGTTTTCAAACGCTGAATACGATTCACAATTAACGACTTAATAGACCTGATCCAGTCGGACAGCGTTTGGACATCTTCTTTCTCTTTCTTTGCCCACTTCCTCGCATAGTCCTCAACTGCATCCATCAAAATTTTGAAGTTGTACTTCCAGCTGATATGCTGGGGTTCATGGAATTTGGGACCTTTTGAAAAAACCTCTCTTAGTTTGATATTGTCTATTATATTTAGGTCACCGGTTATCACGTGTCCAGCCGGACTGTAATTCAGTCAGGGGAACTACTGGAATAAGTGATTTTTATTATCACCTGTACAAGTTACTTTTGTGCACAAAACTATGAGAAGTAAGATTTGCTCCCCTTGATTTACTGCTAAAATTACTGTATGAAGTGATTATAAAAATCACTGAAAACAGTTATTTGGGTTTTTCCACCCTTAAATGTGGCTATTCTCATTGTCTTTGTCCTGCAAATGCCCTAGAATTTGTCATAAAATACAGAAGATTCATATTTTGTCAGTTTTAAATAATATCAGATAATGCAGGTCAATGAGAGTGCTGATTTAATTTTAATCACTGTTTACAATGATTTACAAAAAATTTTAAGGAAAAATCACTGTTACAGGTAATATTTTTCTGTAGACCCCAACTGTCTTCAGGCCCTGCAAATACCTGTTTTTTTTACCGAGAATACCACTTTTTTAATGCTTCAATATAAAGTTGAATGATTGAAGTTCATATGAAAATTATCACTGGTGGTCAGAAAATTCATTTTTTATTTAAAAACCAGTGTTGAAAATGGCATTAAAAGTAAAAAATTCTTCACAAAATCTCGAATTTCTCTTAGTATGTCATTGATTTCTTTACAAACATATACTTAAGAGATGTCACACATGCTATTTCATGATATGGAATGGCTACAACAAATCTAATGAGTAAACCATCTGAGCAATTCTAGATTTTATACACATTTTGGAATTTTGTTAAAAGAGCTCTTAAATTACTTATAGCAGTAAAAATCACTTGTACCAGTGGCTTCCCTGACTGTAATTGAAGGGGGAAGTGGAGCAAGCGCAATCAGGTGGTTTGGCTTTGAAGTCGTCAATTTTGAAATTACGCAATACCCGTTTGTACATGTTGTAATTGAAAATGGAAGTTGCAATGGGTTTAGTGTAGGAATACAAAATAAGTGGAACAGATTGATCTTTGAAGTAAGGTGGAATGTTTGATGTTACTGTTTTGCTATGTAGAATGTTAGCGAGATTTATGGCGTCCAAGCCTTTATTGGCGAATCGAATTTTGAGAAATGTCCGGTTATCAGGTTCGTTGGCCGATTCGCGGACAGGTTTGAAAAGGCTATGGTTTGATATATCTAAAACGATTACTGATGATGCTAAACATGTTTTGTAGAAAGAATGAAGCTTTGAAAGGGGCAAAGAATACAATTTGGTACGAATGTGATGAATACCTAGTGGAATGGTAAAAAGATGGATAAATTATTTTTAAATTCACAAATAATGTATTAAGTATGGCCTATTCTTTTAAATGCTGTATGTACAGTGCTCCAAGGATGGAAGAAAATACCAGACTGAGACAAGTAACATGATGCGCACGCACCTGTCAAGAAAAAAGTTATCATTGAAGGATGATGAAATGATTATGATGATTTGAATTCTTAAACCTTTTAAGATGTAAACATTAACAATAAAATCTTCAACAATGGAAGAAAATACCAGACTGAGACAAGTAACATGATGCGCGCACACCTGTCAAGAAAAAGGTTATCATTGAAGGACGATGAAATGATTATGATGATTTGAATTCTTAAACCTTTTAATGTGTAAACATTAACAATAAAATCTTCAAAAGTCATATATGAGAAATGCATAGAACTTTACAAGTTACAAAAGTGATAGTAGAAATTGCAAGTTTCCATTCATACAAACTTGTAAAAACTAGAAGTGTGTTTTTGACACAAAAACCGAATGTCTCCCCCCCCCCCAATACGTAATTAGAGTGTTACACAAGTAAGTTTTATGTTGCCACCAGGTGGAAGTTCATTCCAGCTAGACAATATGCACAACTAAAGCACAATGGTCAACAATCCTGTAAGGTTTGGTTGAAATCCGATGAAAGATGTATGAGAATTCGAGTCCACAAACTTAATGTTGCAAAATTCTACGTCAAAAAGGGGCATAACTCTGACAAAATCTGCCGTGCCAATATGCACAACTCCACAGGATGGTCAACAATCCTGTGAAGTTTGGTTAAAATCCAGTTACAGATGTAAGCGAATTGGCGTCCACAAACTTTGTGACGGACGGACGACAGATGGAAAAGACAAAGGGGGAGCGCATTGTGGGAATTTTTTTTTATGAATGAACCGAATCATGATTTACGAAATTCTGAAAGAGCCACAATTTCACACTGTATTTTGTTTGAATTACACATACTTTCAGTTTGAATATTTTGAAATGAAATAACTTGAATTTGATAAATAGTTTCTCAGAAATTACACCCAGACTCAACTACGTTTATGCGTGTATGTGATGTCTGTTAGGTATGTCTGTCAGGTATTCCTGTCTATACCCAGAGCAACAGTATAGAGCTGTTTAACAGCTCATAAATCATGCTTTTTTTGTTCTCTTATTTAGGTCCAATATTAAACTAAGTTCAACACTGGTGTTTCTGTTTTGTGACATTGTTTTTTGTTGGATCAGAAAGAAATGAACAGCAATTATTGTAAAGAAACTTCTATACATCATTCCTGTAAAGTTTAGTTGAAATTGCTTTTGGGATTTCATTTGATCAATATATGATTTTTAATGTAAAACGTGTTTAGTGCTGGTGGCCATGTTTTTTTGTCAAATTGGATTGAAATGACCAAAATCTTTGTGTAAGACCTTTTCTACATCATTCACGCACAGTTTAGATCTACTTGTTTCAAAAGTTTCAGAGCAGAGAATCCTAATAGAGTACCTTTTCAATTTAATTCATCATATTTTAAGCTAGGACACCTTCAATACTTTCAATGAAACATGTTGTCTCAAATAAGGACAATAATCCATTTATGTTCAAGACTGGAGCCTGATGAATAGTTGTGTTTCATCTGTTTGTGTCGAGTTTAATTAATTACAATACTTACGTCTATTACTATTACTATTGCCAACCTCTCTAATAATAGTCAGAATGATTAAAAACATCCATAGAAACTTGCAACTGTAATAGAAAGAAATATACAGTTGTAGTAATAATTTGTCATGAATCATGTGCAAAATGCAAACATATAAGGCCAAGGACTTATAATGAGAAGGATATGCAATTCGTACACAATCCATTTTGCATTTTAATATCTACGGTGGGATGTTTGATATGTATTCACTTTGCAGCTACATGTAACTACTGAAATCGTTGTCAATGGATTTTGATAAAATAATGTTTTCCTGGAAGCTGACACATTTTATTGTTGTTAGACTAAAATTTGTTTCACTATTGCAAGTACATTCTTCAATTCACGTGATTGAAGTTTGCATTTTCATTGAATTTTTTGTCACTTCTGGTTTACAATTGGTAAAAATGGACCACAATCTGCACCTAAAGCTATAAATGCAGTTAACAGAATTTCACAAAATTGATATTTTCGTAAAGTATCACATTTACTGCATTGTCAGAACAATTTTTGTGACAATCATTAGTATATTGATGTTATTTTAATGCTTTAAAGATAGTGTCCAAAAATTGACAAAATCTCACATCCCGCAATATATTTCCAATTTATCACGTGATGCTTATCTTTCTCATTATACGTCCTTGATAAGGCCAACATTTTTTTATTACAGGGTTTAAGAATCCGCCCACCCTATTTTTCTGAAAATGTAAATAAAAATAATAGAAGCTGTGTTAAATGTTTTTTGTTAATCCTCTGCGAACTCCTAGATCTGTGTTGCCTTCAAAATGTAAAATGAACACTTTACCATAAGTCGTCTGGTTCCCTGTCCACAATCATAAAAGACCTTTTCTCAATCAATTTTCTGGTGGTTTCAGTTTAAGTTAATGTGCATATGCAGACATAAAATTGTCACAAAAGTGGACAATTCCATGTAAACTTCCTCCATTAAAATATCAAAATTAACTCTGGTATATTTTGTATGGGGATGTGTGGCTAGGGGTCTGAAAATTGTACCCTAATTAATACTAGATTATGATCCAAATCCACAAATAAATATTGCTCTATGTAATGTATGACACCCATAAAAATACTAATAAAATGTACAATGTAAATTTATTGTATGGTAAGAAGAGAAAGGGACATTCTTAAATATGGCATATTAAATTTGTTAATTCATAATAAAACTGATATTTTTCAATAAATCTTCTAGTTATATTTATATGAAATTGAATAGATAACTCAAATCAATACAAGATGTGTTGAAAATAGGCCCAAATAAATATGAAAAGGGAACAAGATGTGTTTGTGAAACACTATGTCCCTGCCAGCAACTATGTCTACAATACAAAATTAATGCTAAAATTGCAATCTCTAGAAATTAAGCTTAAGGTAGTTCGATCCTAATAAAAATATCAGACAGAATTTTTTTATTTTAAGATATTTTGTAGGTCTTAACCTATATGTTCCAAAAATAAAATAAAAATGATATGTCACCGATCATCTTTTCCTGTTATCTGGCTTTGAAAATCAGGCCAAATTCAGTATTTTTCAGCAATATTTACAAAGAATATATAGGGAACTGTGAGAACATGCTTATTGTTTATCTTTCATATAAAATAAATATCAGACAGATTTTTTTTATTTTTTGATATTTCAGAGATATATACTTAAGCTATCTGTTACGCTGAAAAAATCTACATGTCACCGTTCGATTAAGAAAGTTATTTGATATAGTTTACGAAATAGACAATATTTACGGGTAAAGGAAGCTAATTGGCGGGAAATTGTATGTCAATCTATTCTGACGTCACAAGGAATAGGCCAATACAGGATTATTCCGGCTTGAAAATCAAGTCAATTCCGCATCCGATTCGTATTACACAAATGCGCCCATCGAATGTGCCGTGTATTAGTGTCGATCTACCTTAAGTAGACATTTGTACTAAGCTCCATTAGAGCTATTTACATATAGAATATCAATCCTCTTGCAATCGTAATTAACGAGCTAAAAACAAAACCTAGATTTTGACCTTTTGACCTCTGTGACCTTGACCATTAACCTGACCTTTAAGAAATTTAAATAATGGTGAACAGCTTTATATGACCAATAAACAGGCCAAATATGAAGGTCCTATCACATCTGGTTGAAAAGATAAAAGCAATGTTAAAATTTTCAAATTTTCACTCAGTGACCTCGACCTTCGACCTGATCAAAATATTTTTGGTGGATTTGTACTTAGCTCCATTAGATCTAATCACATATAGAATATTAAGCCTATAGCAATTGTAACAAATGATATACAGCAAAATCCAGATTTTGACCTCTGTGACCTTGACCTCTGACCTGACCTAAATGAAATTTGTATAATGCTGTTCAGCTTTATATAATCAATATACAGGCCAAATATTAAGGTCCTATCTTATCTGGTTGAAAAGATATAGGCACTGTTAAGATTTTCATTTAAATTTTCAAATTTACACTCAGTTACCTTGACCTTTGACCTGACCCAAAGTTTTTTGGTTGATTTGTGTATAGCTTGATTAGATTTATTCACAAATTGAATATCAAGCCTCTAGCAATTGTAATTTACGAGCTATAGCAAAATCTAGATTTTGACCTTTGACCTCTGTCACCTTGACCTTTGACCTGACCTATGTGAAATTTGCATAATAATGTTCCACTTCATATGACTAATATACAGATTAAATATGAAGGTCTTATCACATCTGGTTAAAAAGATAAAGGCAATGTTAAAGTTTTTGTTAAAGTTTTCAAATTTGCACTAAGTGACCTTGACCTTTGACCTGACCCAAATTTTTTGGTTGATTTGTATGAAGATTTATTCGATCTATTCAAATATAAAATATCAAGTCTCTAGCAATTGTAATTAACGAGCTATAACAATATCTAGATTTTGACCGTTTGACCTCTGTGACCTTGACCTTTGACCTGACCTTAGTGAAATTTGCATAATGGTGTTCAGCTTCACATGATCAATACACATACCAAATATGAAGGTCCTATCACATCTTGTTTAAAATTTATGAGTCAGGTTAAAGTTGCGGACAGACAGACATACAGACAGACAGACAGGGCAAAAACAATATGCCCCCGATCTAAAGATCGGGGGGCATAAAAATGAGCATCAAATAAATACTAGATTCTGTAAAATAAGCACCCAAATTTGCAGCACAACCCCTGTATACCAATATATAGGAAGTTGCCTACCCTGGACCTCTTAAGCAAAGTTGTTGACAAGCTTCCCAATGTAAAAATGACAAGAAATCTTGTCATAGAAATCTGGTTATAGACATGAAAGTCTCTGTTGACATGATTGATGCCCTGAATATATATATATATATTTGATTTTTTGCCTTGATTGTGTCAGTCCTTTGAGTAAGAATCTGATCCTGACAGTGGTGCTAATACACCTGTATCCTGGAAAGCATTGTATTCAAAGGAACTGTGTAAAATATCCTCATCATTACTATTTCAAAACTCACAAACCCTAACATGCCTAACATTCCTATATGTTTTGTCAACATGGATTTATTTTATTTCTGAAGTCATGGGGCATATATTGAAAATACATTGTGGAATGCAGTGGTACATGTGTAGTTACACATGAAATATTTGGTACATGAAAATAACTACATTAATGTCTGAGACAGATATACTACACAGAAAATATTGTCTCGTATGTTAATAGGTATTTCACATGACCTATAAATTACAATGAAAGGATATTGATAAAAAACATGAGATAAAGTATATTGTAACCAAGCAATGGATCAATGCCTTTATTGTCATTCTTTATCTTGAAGTCACTATAAGGCTTCCAACAGTGAATTTTGCTCAGATCTTATATACATGTAGTTGTAGACAGCCCATATAGCACCAGTTAAAAGATGGTCACTCCTCATGTTTTTGAAACTGTCTCTGACTTTCGTAATTCTCTCATTTTATCCACCATGATGCATTAGAAAATTTTGCACACTGACCCCCAATTTTCTTTTCAAAATATGTTTGTATACTAAGTTTGACAAAATGGATGAAATTCTTTATATATTTTCATTTTATTCCAAAAGGTGATTGCCTTTATAGAAAGTTAATGAAAAGTCAAGAGGAGTTCAGTTTCCCGCCAAAATTTTAGGCACGTAAATCTGAAAAAACAGGCACACTGACATACAGTACAGCCAGAGACTTACTGTACAGCTCACATGGAAAACGCAAAATCCTTGTTGTCATCACGGACAAATTTTGCAAAACGTGGAATTCCACCGCGATCTTGAACGTGGACAACCTAATTGAGAACATGGACAAAATATTTACCTGTGTGGACCCCTCGTGACATCGTGTTGAACATGGAATCATCGCGGGTCAGCATCTAGAAATCATTGTGTCGTCGTGAAAAATATAATTGAAAATATTGAGCTTAGTGTCAACAAATGACCATTTTCCCCAAAATTATCATAATCAGAAAGTTTGACAGGTTGAAGTTATATAAATATAATTTTCTTTGACAACAAATGTTCCCATGCAGATCGTCAAGTTATTTTAGAATTACGATATTTGCAAGCCTAAATTTTTTTGTTTGTCTCGTTGGCGTTGCCGTGAAAATAAGTATGAATATTCTGTCAAACCACTGTTCTTTCAAATATTTTCAAGTGGAAATTTGCGTAGATGGAAATTAAAATAAAATATTCACTGTCAACAACAAGAATCCCTCGGCGTCGTCTAGTTGCATAATTGTCACTTGTCAGGTCTCAGATTTATAACTTTTATCAAAATATTCTGTCAAAAATTGTTGTCTATGAAATCTTTTTCATAAATAGCTTAAAATTTAAAATAAAGCCTGGTTATAGCACATAAAGCAGGAGTGCTTTCGGAAGCCATTAGATTTTATATATAGTAGATAGGCACTAGGTAATTTTCTAAAAATAGAACAAAAACCGGCCAATGAAAAAAATCAATATCTCAGGTAATATGAATACAAATTAGGTAGAGGCGCTCTTTCAACAATTATTGAAGCATGCTTTTGATAACAAATACATACATATCTAGGAATGTTGAATGTTTTATTTATTTTTCTACATGCAATTGGTTTCCGTTTATAATGAACTACGATACGACTGGGACAAATAATGGAATATATGTTAGTCCCATGGTGTAAATATTCCTGGGTTTGTATGTTTGCAACGAAATCAAACATGTTAGTCCAAGGATGTAAATATTCCAATGAAATCAAACATATGTACATCTAATATTTCCTCGTGTGGCCGCGATGGTTCCACGAGGATTCCGTTTTCAAAAATTTCTCCACGTTGGGTCACGTAATTTAAGGTGGAAGTCCGCGATCGTCCACCCTGCTACACGGACTTAGCTAATCAGTCCACGTCGCGAAAATCCACCCAAAAACAAGGACTTTGCGTTCATCCGTGTGAGCTGTACAGTACCATGATAAATCACTGTGATAGACATACCACTTTTTTAAATAACTATATCTTTTGACCCGATTGATCTATCCACATAATTTCTTTTGCATGTCAAATGGTAGATTGCATCACTTGAAATGCAAAAGAAAGCATGTTTATAGACCAAACAGGAAATAAAATACTGTATACACATTTCAATTAGCAGAGTGATACGTCTATCACAGTGATCACGGTATTATAAAGTCTCTGGCTGTACTGTATCAATATTTTTTGCTTAAAATGATGTTTGATCGATGTTCTAATAAATAAAGATCTTGATATAATGAACTTGAGGAGTGACCATCCTTAAGGAAAATTCATAGCTAGATGTCAAACAACACTACATCTATGTTTCTGTTTACTCATGGATTTGGGGTTGTCAACAAACATAAATAAAGGGCTATGCCAAGTGCAGCATGATATGACTGCAGCATATCCGACCACTGATATTTGAACAAGTAATATTTAAAATGAATGTGGACACAGTAACACTTTTGATACAGTCATTTGATGGACACAATAAGAAGCTTGACATATTAATTAACTGGATATAAACTAGGGAAAACAAGAGCTGTCGCCGAATGGCAGCCAAAGATACCCCCCGCTCATTGAACCCTGAATCCGTAAGTGCAAAATTAAGTTGGTGTGGACACAATACAGGTGCAGACACAGTACAAGTGTGGACACAATGATATAATCTTCAAGAAAAAACTTTTCACAAGGGTTCCAATGAAAACACTCTGTCTAAATCAGACAAATATAAAATTCACCCTTTTCAGCCTATTTGACATTTTATACATCTACATATAGTGTTCTTCCTTTGTCTAAAGTTTCATCAAAATCCTTCAAGTGGATTAAGAGGAGTTGTGCGTAAGAGGTAACCCATACGTAGGGAATCAATGAAAACTCAAAGTTGAATTATCTCCCCTTCCTGGTTTCTGACAATAATTATATGCCTTCATGCACATCTCCATATGGTGTTCTTACTTTGTGTAAAGTTTCATTAAATTCTTTCAAGTGGTTTAAGAGGAGTTGCGCAAGTGGTTTAAGAGGAGTTGCGCTTACGAGGTAACCAATACATGGGGAATCAACGAAAAGTCGAAGTTCAATTTTCTCCCCTTCCTGGTTTTGAACAATAATTATATTTCTTCATGCACAT